>VZTR01025583.1:439641-503137 GCA_013400775.1 Chaetops frenatus
CAACGTTTTTTGTTGTTGGGGTTTTTTTTTTTTTTTTAGAATGTAATTTTCTTTGTAACAAATGAAATAACTCATTATAGTAACTACATTACAAGGGAGGATAAATTAGCAAGGCAATATTTAATATTTAAGGATACAGTTCTATCAATGCAGTTCATTTTTATAACAAATGTCATGAAAATGGGAAAACAATAAAAAAAAAATATTTTCAGTGAAAGTATCATCACTAACTGAAAACTCGACATCCAGCAGCAATTGTGCAGCTCATTACTGTAAGTTTGTTTTGTTACTTCACTCATTTGTTCTACAATACTTTGGTATTAGTTGCCATCGTAAAAATGTCCTAATTTAATTTGGAGGTTTTTTCACTGACTTATGCAACTAAAATACATAAGTAATAGATATGCATATAATCCTGCATTAAAAACGTATCTTTGCATACCAGTGAGTTACATATGCTCCTCCAAATATCTGTTCTGTTGAATCTGTAGTCTGTCAATGTTCATGATCACCCCTTTGGCAAGTTAACCCAACCAAACAAGCTTGCTCACAGAAGCAGCTGACATGGTACCTCATAGGAAACAGGACACTTCTCCTTCATCCCCTAAATGTCCTCAACAATTTCTTGATGCGCCTGTGGTTCACAGACCAGGTCTGATCCCAAACCAAAATGAATCAGTGTGAGTTTTCTCTAGTGCATTCAGGGAGGTATGGATCAGGATTGCACACTCCCAGCACAGCTCTCAATGCCTCCTTCTAAACAAACACGCTTTTTCTGTAGCTGAGAAAGGAAGGAAGAACTCTGTGATGATTTATTCAGTCATGACGATAGAGCAGCCCTTCTGAGCTTCATGTTGGGGAGCACTATACCTTGGGAACTGTCAAATACTGCAGCCACAAGATGTTTTTTTTCCTACATTTACACTGAGGCATCCACACTTTCTCTTATTCAAACAGAAAAATTAATTGCCCTCCTGAATTAAAATAATACACGTTCATCTTCATTTCTGCTCAGTTGCAGAAGTCAAAATCTCAGTTGACTATTTCATTATTAATAGCATTAAGTATCACCCAGTATGTCAGAAGTAGTGTTTTGGTATTAAATGTCTAAGTAATCATTGCACAGAAATGCTGTGCGTGGACACAGGAGGAAACTCTTTTGGAGCAATAACTGTTCTACATAATAAAAATTTTTAGTGTGTCCAACCCCCTTCCATAGAGTGACCATGATCCTTTGGGATGGGGATGAGGCGGGGTTACCTTTTCGGGAACGACGCTTTTGCCATCCCACGCGTAGCCTCTCTTGGTGAAGTAATTGACGGTGGCGAACTCGATGAGTGCCGAGAAGACGAAGGCGTAGCACACGGCGATGAACCAGTCCATGGCCGTGGCATAGGCCACCTTGGGCAGCGAGTTCCTGGCGCTGATGCTCAGGGTGGTCATTGTCAGCACAGTGGTCACTCCTGCAAAGAAAAGAGGTTGTGTCTTCAGGCCAGGGCCTGTCTTTTGTGCTTCATTTCCCAAATGCTGCTATCGGTGGGAAAGCCTTTTCTACACTCCTGGTTCTTACAACCTTCCCCGCCTGAATTCAGGATTGAGGATATCAGGGTTCAGGTTTCAAGCTGCAAGATTTTCAAAACATTTTTTATGCTTTTATTCTTCGATGTTGTTATAGAAGAATATTATTTTTAAGGTTGGAATGGAAATATAATTTGTGAGCTACTTTACTCTTCCTCGTATTTGAAGGATTTTTTTGCTCTTCTTTATTCATGCCCTGCAAACTGTACTACAGATGTAACAATTTGACATCTTTAGTTCTTTCTTGCAGCAGTTTGGAGATACTTAGAAAACTAAAAAACTTGTTTCAGCTTATTTGGGATATTATACTTCAAAGATATACTCAAGGGCACCAAGATTTATGTGTTATTTCATTTTTTTTTAATTGATAGTTTTACAGATTTCTGTCCCTTTATTCACTGATACCCCGAACATAGCAAAGATTTTATGTAAGAACAACAACAATGTAATTTGCATTTCTGACATTGGTGCTTCTCACTGCTGAAGGTTTTCTCTTACCTGGCCCCAGAGAGCAAGCAGGACTGTACTGAATTCACTCTGCTTGCAGCTGCTTGGAAAAATGAACCTCCAGGTGCATGCATTTACATCAAATCACATGTCCACAAGTTACCTTGACAACTGCACTGTCATGTCTTGAATGTGTCTGGTGAGTTCATCTTCTCTGCACTGAGTGTTAGTGGAAATGATCAGTGGTCTAAAATAGGTCAGGAATGAACAGTGTATTTACGTGGTAGTATGAAGAGCTTGAATTATTAGTGCCTAATGAGGAAGCAATTTCTCTTTCCTGAGATGCAACCAAGTGTTTTCTTTGACTTATTACTAGTTAGCTTGTGTTTCTCTTACACAGTAGCAGAAAAAAGATTTATAACTTTTATTATCTACGTTACTAAGTGGGCTAAAAGAGGAAAGTTGTGTGTATTCATGCAGGATGTTCTGAAACTTTGTTTCACTGCTATTTTGAAATGAAAAAGCTATCTTGATACATAATGATAGCGTAAACACGAGTATTTACTAAATAACTGTCTTCTAAAAGGAAAACTCAGAAATTTCTGGGTTCTTGAGCCTGTGAAGATAACAGTTTGAAAATTGTGCACTATTATATATTATCCATTGAGACTAGGAAGTTCTGTTCTCCATCTAGTGATAGTGAAGTACAGCATTTTAAACTGATGATCAGACATTTCTTTTTAAATGGTATGTGCAAAAAGAGGTAAAATAGTTACAATTTCAATAGCTTTGACTATAAAAGTCCCTAGCAGAGTAGTTCTCAGCAAAGCTGCTGTTAAAAATTCAGAATTAATTTTAGTTGCTAATCTAAACAGTATTATGTAAATCAAATTTAATTATACCATAGTCTGAACCACTGTTCTGTAAATGCACATCTGTATATCAACAGAAAGCCACTGCTTGGTTCATGAGGTCTAAGGCTATGCAAGCTGTGATTGATTTCCAGAGAAACTGAGAAAATAAAGCACAGCTGCAAAGGATGCAAGAAAAGATCCATAAAAATAGCTCTTGTTCAACAAGAGCTTCAGAGGCTGCATTTCTCAACAGTGACTCTCTGGCTTTGCCATGTCCAGCATAAATGGGTTAATTCTCTTTGGCAAAGCCAGAGGGCCCAAAGCATCCTGCCCTTGCAGTGCCCAGAGGCAGAGAAAGTCAAAGCCAGCTTGGCTGGGGGTGCTTCTACCTCCTGCCGAGGGTGTTCAGCAGTCCCATCTGGATATCACCAAGGATATCTGCTAGGTCACACAGCAGAAATCTCAGGTTCTAGTTTTCCTAAATGAAAATTTGTTGCATTTTTTTGTTTGTTTTGTTTTCTTTTTTTTCCAAATATGTTCTTGACTTTGCTTAATATCTCCAAAGAATATGAAAGTTGTTTATTTCTAATTTTAAGACAAGCATTTGCAAGCAGTGGTTAAACTCTAGGGACCAGCTGTATAAACTTGAGAGTCTTTTAGATTGCCTTCTCACTGCATTCCATGAGTGCATGTGTTCACAGCTGTAAGCACAATAAATGGTTGCTGATCTCAACAGTAGCCTGTAAAAGGGATTAAGGGAAAAAAAATTTAAAGTAAGAATTTTCAGAGGGCCTAAAGGATACCCGTTGATTAAAGCCTTTTTGATAATCCCATGATTACCATTATTGCCATTGTCAGAAATGTTTTACTCATATTCTGATTGCTTTGGAAAATCAAAATGGTAATGGATGGCTTGAGGTATTTTCAGGTCTCTTTTTACAATCAGTTTAAAATCAGTTGAAAAGCTTTGGACCTGTATCTTCACAATGAAATTTGTTAGCTCTTGTGTACTGCACCATGTCCAGGCTTACACTGTTCTCCAATATCATGTTACACATAACTACTTTTACAGTAACATTTCTGAAACCCAATTGCCTCATGATTGCCAGGAGGTTTATAGGTCTTGCTTACCAAATACAGTTCTTGCTGGAACAGATTCTCTGTTAAGCCAGAAAGACACCTGTGACAATATCACTGTCATGATACATGGCAGATACGTCTGGATGACAAAGTAACCAATCTTCCTCTTCAAATGAAAATGTGTAGTCATAACAACATATTCCCCTAAAACCAAGACAAAAGAACATTAAGGGTTTTATAAATATACATATCAGGGGTCTTTATAGGAAGTATTTTCTAATTATATTCACCCCTATTACAAGCAGATGTCCTCAAATCGAAGTGGTTTGGCTCTGAAGAAAACACTTAATAAACCTGGTGGGTTTTTACATTTTTCCCTTATAATACAAAACTAGACATTTCTGGGAAATGCTGATTAAATTTACATATTTGAATATCTGCTGAGTAGTGAATGAAAGTCTGCATTAACTGATGGCTGTTTAAAGCTCTTGTAGGTCTTATTCCATTAGAAGATGGAAAGCCACCACAGTATACCCATGTAAACATCATCTAAAGAATAAATCAAGGCTCCCAAAACTGTTTCTGTTGAGCCAAGCTTAGGATGTAATTGCTGATGTGATGTGTGGCGTTTGCATTACCACTGTCAGTGCTTTGTGTATTCTGAAGATGAAGAGTCCCTGTTCTGCTAATTTATTACCTTAGTAAATTATTATTCTCTCCTGAAGTAAATGATTACTGCAAGAACCACACACAATATTTTCATTAGCATTAATGCTTTTGGAGCTACAAAATTATATGAGCTGGGTACTCCAAATGCAATGAAAATGAATTGTCATTATATATATAACTAGATTTTATTTATACTTTTAATAATTAAATATAAATATATTTAATATACTAATGTCATTCCATAAACCTTTCTTGCCAACAGAGCAAATAATGCTTATCTTTGGATCATTATTTATATAATTTAAAACAGATTTTGGAAAACTGTACATTCTCCAAAGACTGAAAAACCTATTGTTTTGGTTTTTTTTGTTTTTTTTTTTTTTTTTTGTAAACTGTTTTTTTTTTTTTAGTAGACTGCTTCTTCTGATTATGCAATAAATGTCTTAGGAATTAACAAGTAGACACCAAACTGAATGGAAACTTCTGTCTAGATTAGAGATGACATGTGAAATTACTGTAGTTCTATTTTAAAATGTGGGTAGCTGGAAAGAGAAAACTGCTCTTGCACAGGAAAAGCTTAAAGTTGATGGAAAAACTATGCTTATGCACAGAGCATGTCAAATGCCCATTTGTGTCATGCAGGGTCCAGAAGAACATTCATTTGAGCAATCTTGCTCAATATCTAACTCCAAGGAATGCTTATTTGTAAGATGTGATAATACTCTTTCAATATAAAAGATGGTAGCAAAGGGGGAAAAGAGAATAAATATTAAACTGAGAAGTAAAGCAAAGGATATGCAAGGAATTTTCTTTATTTCAAAAACAGGAGTGGCTGTAGTATAGTGGGAATTATTACTTGAATTTCGCTCACCTGTCTTTAACTTTCACTGAATCAACCTCCTTCTCCTCTGTACCAGAGATTATGATCTTACAAAAGGTGCCAGTCTTAGCTAGGAGAGCCAATAATTTAACTTTATCTACTTAAAATATGACGTGGGAAGCTATTTTAATGCAATCAGATATAAAATGCGCAGAACGGTATGTCAGAATTAATTCAGTGATTGTGGATGGCAAGCTAAGAATACAGAGTGAACACACCACTGTACTCTGAAGCTTTATTTAGCTACTTAAATTATCAAAGTATTTTTAACCTCTGGAAAATGAGAACAAGATCCGAAGCATAAAGGCAATTAAAAAGACAGGGATTACTCTGGTCTGTTAAGCACTGCAGCAGGTCTGAGCTGGGAGTCAGATAAAGGTAACACTGGGAGGAGTGAATTAGGCAAAGCAGAGGCCTGGAATAATGCTCTGCACTTCAGTTACAAGGCAAAACCATGTTCTTAAGTTTCCACAGTACCAATGGACTGCACTTATTGGACAGTCACTTATTAAAAGATAGTAGATGCTTGATAAGATTCATTGAAATGACTGCAGGACATGAAAGCTCTCCAGTTATTTACTGCATTTTTAGTTTTCCTTATTTTATGGCTTGCTTTAATTGAATAGCGTTGCCATGTTTGTGACAGCTGCTGATCACTCTCATAACTTTCCAATTCCCCTGTAATTTTGTTTTGAAACTATTGCAATACAGCCATAAAATTCCCTATGATCTAAAATTTTAAATAGCTCTTGAGCAAAATATTGCCTATATTCACAGTGTCTGATTGCTAGGCTTTCACAAGTTGTAGCTTATATATCTCATATTCTCTTATCTCTTATCTTTTCTTATCCAAGGAAGTTAAAAAGAAAGGTATTTCTTCTTAGCTAAATTGTAATTCCTGAAGTCTTCTACAAATTGTAGTGTGTTGTGCAGATAAATCTGTTTTTCATTTTATTTATTCCAATAAGTTTAAGTTAGTTTACATGTAATACACAATATGAAGCATTTAAAAGTTGTCAAACAAATTCTGCATCTATACTAACTTAATTTTTGAATGACTGTCCATGTTGAAATATTTCCAGAGGTCTAGTAAGAGTTTGTACCTGTGTTCAGTGCTTCTGTAGCTGCAGTTTTTAACCTGCCCCTTAATTCTATAGTGTATTGCAATAATTGAGTCAAATGTGCAGGTGGTATAAACTAACTTGTGCCCTTAGAAGAAAGTAGTTGATAATTATGTAAACTTACATTAAAGCTATTTCTTAGTGTTCTGTAAACTATTTGTAAAAAACCAGATTTATCAGCACCTAAAGTAAATGTGCATCACATCAGCTGTAAGGCTTGAGGTGGGGGCTGAGTTTGAGCCATGACAATTCTCTTTCTATTACTGTAGGTAGAGGAGTAAGGTTTTCCTTGCCGTTAAAACAAAGTATTCATCATTTACTATTTATGCCGTGTAACTCAGTAAAAAACCTCCTAAGAACAACATCCTCTCTGCAGATTTGCAGAAGAAAAAAATTAACTGTTTTGAGTGTAAATCCTGATGATTCTCAGTGCAAAGCAATGTTTTCAAGGTGGCAAAGTATTCTATATATATAGAAAATTGCACAAGCCAATACGAATCAGTGGCTGGAGAGTGACAGAAATTTCCCATACAAATAAAAAATGGATGACTCTGCTTAAACAAAACAGCAACAGCAATAATTATTATTTCACTTAGTACTATTTTTAAGCCTGTAGCACCTGCATATTCCATTGCTAGAATAGATGAAGAAACTATGCCATTTAACATTATGTTTTAATCTTTCAAGCTTCTCTTGTCATTAAAAAATCAGTGTTTGTAGTTACCTTGTTCTGTATCGATAAATAAGGATTGCAGGTGGCCTACTCACCAAGGAAGAAACTAAAGGAAAAAAAAGCCATCTATAGATCCATGAAATCATTTAACTGTTTTGAGAATGTTTAGGATAACCTGACTTCACCCAGATCCTTGGGAAAATATGTATCTAGAATTCCACACAACTATGAATATCATCTCAAAGTTGCCCAAGGTGTTGTTGATTGCTCTAATGATCCACAGAATCAGCTGCAAAACAGCTTTATTTTCTGGCCTAATAAAGGTGTGTTGAGAACTCTTAAGTGAAGATTGACTTCAGTTCCTTTTGTCTTTTTGTAAGATGAGTCACTATCCATGACTCTGAAAGCAGGGAGGAATTTCATTACATTATCTTAAACCAAAGATGATCAGAGGACAGAGATGTGCTGGAAGATGCTGTTGAGACTACCTGCCCACCTACCTCAAGAGGGAGAAAAGGGGATTATTAACCACTTCTGATCCTCACTTTTACTATGGGGAAAGCAAAGCATTTTTCTTTCCAAAGCAAATTATGACGAATTTTCCTTTGAGACATTGAATTTGCAATGAATATGTTTCTTCCAAAACTGTATATTCTTATCAGGTAGTAATTAAAGAGGATTGTAAATACTAAAAAGAGTCTGTAATGGGATTGTTTTTAGTTTTGGTAATTATTCCATTTAGTTCTTTGTGCTGTTTTTCAGCATTAGACAACAATATCTTCATCTCAGAGTATTTTATGTACTAACTATACTGTATTTAACTTTATAGACAGGAATGGCAAAGAGTTTAGTCGGGTAGAAAAAGGAGGCAGAATTCAAATCTTTGAAATAGCAGAGGCAAAACATTTTGTTTATTTCTTCATGGAAATGCATGAAGAAATCTTAAACTTATATTTCAGTTCTGTTTGAAAATTTCTTATCTGCCCTTCTTAACAATTTATAGTATACTATAGATAGATAGATAGATAGCACTGCAAATTTAAAAAATAAGGGGCTGTAGCCAGCTTCAAGGTTACAGGTATATCATACTATAAATGTCAGTTGTATTTCTGTATCTCATTTAATTTTTTGGAGTTAAAGCTGGTGCCAGCATTAAAGTAAATCCTGTTTGGATGTTTCAGCTGGTTTTGAGTTGGATGACAGTTTTTTTCATTCTCTAAATACTTCCTTGAGAAACCATATATTTGCTTTTAGAGACTTCACTGCTTCCAGAAATATGATCTCTGAGGATTCATATTGTTATGATATTTTTATAAGCCTAAATAGTAAGCAGAAAATATGAGAAGAACATGAGGAGTTCTTCTTTATAATGTAAATTATTGGTTTTTCTGGCTAGATCTGATGCTGTAGGAAGCTTTTTAATTGTTCAAATGTTTTTACCACCAGTTGAAGTAGGAAAATAGTCCCAGGATGTATTATCTTTTCAGAGTAATGTTTTCCTAATCTGGAGTACATCTATTATAATTTACCCCTCATTCTTTTGTCTTTGGATGTTTCATCCTGCTCTGAATTATGTCTTGACAGTTAAATATCACCCTTCCAAAAAAATTGTCACAGACCTGTACTGGACTGGACAATTCCAGAGTCCACAGTTTGTCCGAGCAGATCGTACTGGTTCAGTCGAGAGCCGTCTTCAGCCACAACCACCGACCTTGCTGGTTCCCGTGTCCACTCATACACAACCTCTGCTCTGGTATAAGCATCTGGTTAAAAAGAAATACATTGCATTTAAGAGTTGCACTTTCTGTTGCCTCATGGCTTTGTCAGAACAGGGTTTTGAGCAGTAGTTTGAATATTTAATTCTCTTTAATTATCTGTGGAAACCGACAACTGTCTTACTGGTATTTATCTATAGGAAATGCAGTTGACTTTTACAGAACAGCTAAATATCTGCCGTAGGGCTGGGTTAAGGTTGGCCCTCAGTGGCATGAAAATATTTCTCTTAGGTATTTCCTGCCTGTGTAAAAAAGTGAGAGTGAGAAGCGGAATTTCATGAGCATGCGAGAACCCCAATGCTTTTCTAACTTTTAGCTATAGTAAAGAAAGATGAGCCCCAGACTTTTCTGTTTTTCATAGCATGATGTTGTCTAAGCCTCTGTAAGTGCTTCTCAGAGTGGCTTCAGTGATCTTCTCATCCTCAGCCTGGCTACAGTTCCCCATTTGGTCATGCCCCCATCACACTGTCCTTGCTGTAAAATGGGCCTAGCAGACATTTCTGAGGCTGCCTAGGAGAGAGTGAGTTTAAATCACAATTACTCTATTTTTTGCTTTGGTTATTTCTGATTAGTCCTCACGCTCAAGACTTGAGTTTGGAAAAAGGCAAAAGCCAAGTACTGTGGGCTTTCCAAACCCCAAGCAGTCTGGTGTGTTACACAGATAATGCAGTGGCATCTCCACATGCCATTGAGGGGCTTTGTGCTATTATTTATGTTATTTCTGGAATCGAGCTACACATAAATATTTTTAATCCTAATTCTGTAGTAAAATTCTCGTGTCACTTTGTGCAGTCTGGAATCTGGCAGCTCTCACTTGGAGCAGTTGGATGGGAGTTAATTGACTACACAGAGGCATCTCATGTAATTCTTTACACCTAAAGAGTATTCAAAGGCATGAATGGGAATGAATGTGTGGCCAGAACCTGCATCAAGCTTGCACCCACCAAAGGCAGCTGGAGCTGGATGGGACATCTTAGGGCATCCAAAATGACAGTAGGATTCTACCTACAAGATGAGAATTTCCTTTTTTTCACACTGACAAGCAGGAAGGGAACAGGAGGAATCTGATTCACTTGACCTCATTTGTGAGCTAGCAATTTTATCTTATCAGTGTAAGAGATAACAGCTAGTAATTGAAGAGTTGGTTGCATAGAATGTGCTGGTAAATTAATTGTGTGGCATTTGATTCTGCATTATTGAAGCAGAAGGGTGCTTTTGGATCCTTGGGTTTCATATTCCCTAAGCACTGTAACATATCTTGGAACATGTTTTTGAAGTCAATGACAAAAGCAAATCTACATCTTAATAATTCTGACTTTAAAAATAATGGCCACAGTAAACACAGAAATTGACTTGCTAATCTAGTCATAATAATATTAATTTTCAAGCATTTGTTCCATAGTATGAGAATAGCTTGGTAGAGAGAGGAGTGCTTTTCTGAGCTACTGAGAACGACTGGATTGGTTTAGAGGGAAGGGAGTGCACTGGGCAGTGCTAGAAAGGAGCTGCCAGGTTTGGTGCTCGATTCAGCTGCACCCCCTCAGCTTCCAATTCACGTTGCATAAGCAGCAAGGCAGTGTCTGCTCCCATCACTGCTGCTTTCCAGAGTGACCTCAGTTTTAAACTCACAATCAGATGTTTGAGGTAAGAGTTGAGGAGAGCATCTGCCTTTCTGATTTTGTTTTGCCAACATAAGGCATTTTGTTGTTCCAGAATTTCTTTAGCATTTGTCACATTGAATTTACACTGGAATCACCTCTAGCTTAAGCTGCTCTTTGGCAAATCACTTTAGCCTTGGAGCTGGGTCAAACATTTACTGGTCCCTACAGCATGGGCAGAGTCCCCAGGAGATGTGCAACTCCTTTACTGTGAGGCTTTTAGGAATCCAGCTCCAACAAGTGATGAGTAACAGTGAAGGATATAAAAAACCTCTTATCCAATTTAATCTAAAACAAATGGAGCTGGGCAAACACTACCTTGGGGAGCTAAGTGTTAGATTGTAGTCTGCACTTTAGGCATGGATTTTGTGACAATTAAATGCATTTTCCAGTAAATTTTCCAGTCCATTGAGGTGATTATAATTCACTGCTTTAGTTTGACAAAAATGTCCCAAATGTATTAAAATATGATTCTCACTTAAAAAGTGGTAATTAATTATAAAATCTGTTCTTTTTTTGTTTATAATAGTCAGTCCCACTTTCATAACTTGCTTGAGTCCAGCCCTTTTTCCTGTTGGAGATATTTCTGTTTATATCAATAACAAAATATTGAGAGAAATACTCTATAACTTGTTAATTATGGCATATGATCTGATGAGAAGGAAGGGAGAGATCCAGCTTTAAGGGCTGTTTTCAAAAGTGAATTCTTCATGCAGTGTTTGCATGTTACAGAAAGAACTCCTCCCCATGAGGGTCCCAGATTAGGAACTTGCCTGTATTTAGTGAGTGAATGAAAAGTTTCCTTGAAAACTCCTTGATTTTTTCTAATGATCCTTCCAAGCATTTGTAGTTACTTGTTTTTCTAGGCCCAATTTAGGACAGCTGCCATAGAACATTAGTGTTCAAACAAAAAAAAAAAAAAAANACGTGACAGTCCACAGCTGTACTCTGAGCTTAGAATGTCAGTTATTGCCTTTGAGTGGTGTAAGAACTGGTCTTTCTATCAGAAATATCAGTGATTTTTTTTTTGTCCAATTAAGAAAATTATGTACATTATGAAAATATTTTTTTAAGGATAAAAAAATCAATTTAGATACAAAAGATGCAGATACACTTTCATGTTTTTCTGCTGTCTTGTTCTTGCTTTCTGGTGTAGTTCTGGACTTCTATGCAAATCCACATTATCTATCACTTTTATTTAATAATTTCTGCAATTCTTAGTCATTTAACTGAGGCAAAGTCCTCAGTAATCTGGAAAGCTGTGCACTTTGTGAACAAAGAGTACATTAATCTGGGACACAGTGAGCCAGAAAGAACTCAGTGTAGGAAAAGAATGGGAAATATTGTTCATACCAGGGAAGGTTTGGTGTTAGGGCTGTGGTTCAGTGATGCACAGATGTGGTGATAGGTTTCTTGTCGAGTCTATAAAATTCAGTGTGGTAAGTCAAATTTGTTTGGAAACTGTTCCTGGTTTGAATCGTCATTAGCAGGTTTTTTGTAGGATTAGCCATCTCCCTGCCTCGCAGTTCCAACACGAAGCCTGCAGGGACCCTTTAATGACCATATCAAAAGAAATTCAATCCTGCAGCCACTCCTGATCTCACTGTCCTGTTATGAACGGGAGTGAAGCTTCCCCCCTCTCCACTGTCTCACGAGATATCTGCAAAGATTTATTGGAAATGCTCTCTAAGAGCATTCAAGGAGCAAGCTATTCTTGTCAGTTGTACTTCAAGGTTGTGTGAGCTTTTTGTTCTCTAGGCCTTATCTAGGAGATTAGCAGCTCTTTAAAGACAAAACACCAGTGTTGTCTCATGGCAAACACAGAGCTGTTCAGCCCAAAATAAATTATCACCCTGTCGGGTACCATGTGAGGAATAAATTGGGTTTTCTGTTTGTTGAGTCCTAAAATTGATCAAGCCACTAAGTAACCATTATCAGTGAAACGACCCATTTCTGTTAGAAAAAAGTAGCCATTGAGGAAACAATTTGTACACTATATATTTAACTTCCTTGTTTGTGTTAAATGAACTAGAGTAAATTAGACCTTCACTTTTTTTTTCTTTCTATTTTATTTCTAAAAATAGTATGTTTAGTTAAGTGTCAGGTTGGTTGCTATTCAAATTGAAGTTTTAGGGAAAATTCTCAACGTACCAAAAGCTTTGTCAGTTATTGCATTAATTTTAATTACATTACTTTGCTCGTTATGTTCTGTCATCTAGGGCTATGTGTGCTGCAAGTGTAGGACTCTGTCTGGAGATTTTGGAGATTTTTCACTTCCAAAAATGTTCCATGAGTATAATATGAGTATCTTGTAAGCCTAGGAAAAATGTTGATCTAAACATGCCAAGACTACTGTAGCAGAACTGTTTTCACCTCAACCAGTTCAGTTATCCATGGTGTGTATTACTTTTCTTTAACACTGATTTTGGGTTTTAACAAACCAAAGCAACTACAAGATTAACAACATTTTCTATGTGACAAACTACTTTTCTAGATATTTAGAGCACTGTCATTTTCATCTTTTGTGAATGTCCAGGCATCACATTGTAAGACATTTAAGAAACATAAAAGAGGTCCATTATATTAAATATATATATAAAAGAATAAAAATACAACCCTGAAAAAACCGGGAAAAATACACAAGATTAAAACCTTGAGGTTTTCTCAGTTGCAAAATATTCTTTTAAAGTGGCCTAAAAAGGGAGAAACCTCAATTTAAAATAAACTTACAGCTTCCAAATTTCAAGGGGCAAGCATGTGCATCCATAGGAAAGTCTTCTAAATGCATTGGACATTCTGCTCTCACAGTCAATCTATAATGGATTAATGAGCAAAAGGACACATTTATTCTAGTTTCATAGAAAGAGCAAGTAGACTTCTATTAAGACACATAGCATAAGTATAGCACAGTATCTGCAATGTGATTAATTAGCAGTTACAACTGGACCTGAATTGTCTGGCTGGGGGTGTGACTGCTCTGCCCCTCTGCCCTTCCTCACTGTATATCAGAGGCATGCTCAGGCTTCTAATTTGGTGTGAGGATTAAAAACTGTCAGCAACTGCAATTGCTTCCTTGCTGCCATCATTAAAATGACCCACTCTGGATGCTCAGACATTTGCTGAAATCATTTCATTGCTATCAGCTTGAGTGCAAACGTTTCTCAATAAAAGAGATTAAATGAACTAGAAACAGTCACATACCACACATCAGCAGAGAATGAACAGTAATACTTGAATAGTAGGCTGAAGATTGCATTAAGGCACTTGCAAAGGTAAGGAAATAGAAATGGTTATGATCAAAAGAAGAGACACATGTGAACAATGTGCTGCCAAGATAGTGTTCCTCTGGATTTAATCCCTAACAGCTGAGCATTTAGAAAGACAAGAAAAATTGACCTGGACTTGTGTAGCTACCAGCTAAGAAGATTCTACTTCAATCTAGGCACTCTTGAAAGATGTTGCACAATAAATTGAACATCCAAAATGCCTGGAGAATTTGTTTTCTCCAAACACTTGTACTGATTTTAAAAACATCTTGAATTTTTTTAAAGNTGTTATCCGTGAAGAGAATAATATATTTCCAATGAATGCTGTCAGCACACAAATATCTTTTTCTCCTAACTTTCCAAATGCTTTAATCAACGGAACAAGAAATGTCTATTTTCATGCGGTCATGCTTTACAATCCCAAGTACAAGAAATATTAAGAATGGTCAATGAATTCTGTGTGCATCTGTTAGTTCTTAGAATATGCTTTCTGTAGGATCCAAGCAGTAAAGGCCCTTGCACACAATTTAGGAGTACAGATTATATTAAACTTTCAGGCTTTGTTATACTTGATGATGGAATCCTTTAAAGCAATGCCAAATTAAGATTCTTGGAAAATGGATGGATTCCTAATACTCTAAGAACCTTCTTAAAATCAAGCATTAAGATGCATCCAGGGACTGTAGAGGTAGCACAGCAGGAGAGGAAAAATAAACACTGCAAACAGCTCCGTTTGCCCATCATCCCAAGCCCTATTGTGAAAATAATTATTAAGCAGGAATCAAATTATGCTCAAAAAGGAACCAGTTTCCTGTCTGGAAAATATGCTTTCACAAGTTAAATTGTAAAACCAAATGAAGGATGTAAATTTTAGGGCTTACCTCATTGTGTATAGTAATGTCCCATCCTCTGTAATTCGTAATAGTTTATTTGGCATTGTCATGTTATGAGCCACTGACTTCTTTCCATTGTGGAAAAATGTATCAGGTGTCCAAATTTTGCTGGCCATTAAATTATTTAACCGGAGAACAGTCATAGGTCCTTTGAATTTTAATCTCTCATCTTTCCAGCTTTGGCGAAAAAATACATCTATAGTGTATTCCTATATCAATTCAGAAATAAAAGGGAAACACTTATGATGTCATACGTTGCAATATGAGAACTTAAAAAGTATATTCTTACCATTCTCTAGGAGCAAGGTGACTGCCATGAAATTGTCATTAGCAGAATGTTTATTTTCTGTATTACTTACAGTGTACATGAAGCTGGTTATGAAACAGTTACAATATCATTACTGTGTTCAAAAGAATAAACATCAGGAAGGATAGTATTTCAGAAATTACTTATGAGTTAGATATAATAAAATGGAAACAAAATAATTCACCCTTTTCCCACTTAAACTGTAATTTGGAGCTGCAGATAGGTGACAAGTATGCCTGGCACAGGAAATGTGTGTCAGAGTAAAATAAGCCTTGTGAGACAAGGTCTCACTACAACCTTTTGTTCTAAATGCCTCGTTAGCATAAACATGTAATCAACCTGCAGAAAGTTCACAGTTCACTATAATTATATGGTCTGGTGGATGAGATGTGGAATGGTTCCATTTAGCCAATGGAATTGGGCTAAATGGTTGGACTACAAAGAGCACGAGCTGAGGACAGCTTCAGGCCAAGAGTTCCAGTCTGATTCCACTGGGACTGGGCCACTGGGGCAGAGAAGCAGTGGCTGACTCAGCGGACATGGGGACAACCAAAATAACCAACACTCACCATAAAATGAAAGAAATATTTGTGACAAAGCAACAGGAACCAAGTTAAGAGGGAGGGGGTGAAAGTAAGAAAGATATGTTGGAATATTATACATCGAATATAGATGTATGTGGGGTGGAAATGTGAGAAACTGTGAATGCATTATAGTATAGCATTTTCCCAGGGAGAAATTCTCTCTTGACATGGAAGTTCAGTATGGGATACTGTGATGAACATCAAAAGCAGTTATCCAAACGTGGTTCTAAATTACCCTGAATGAGACTCTTTTGGCTGAGAAATGGAACCTTTGCTGAGATCTCCTGCACATGGAGATGCCAAATCCTGAAACAGAGAGAACCCCTGTGTGTGCAGGCACACAGAGCTATAAGGAAAAGAGCTGTCCTGACAAACATGTTAGTAAAGAGAAACATTCTGGAAGGAGCATGCAAAATGTCTCCACAGCAAATTCCTTTAGATTTGTGTTTTTTCTTTTCAACAACAATACAACCATTTTTCATACAACACAAGCACTTTTGAGCTATTTATTCCATGTGCAACTATTACCAAGAAAGAACGGTGATTCTTACTGATATGCGTTTTCCCTGCTTTTAGGGTATGAAATGCCTGATTAAATTTTTTGTTGACATGGAAATGTAGTTACATGGGGTGTTCTAATATTGAGTTTGTTTGGTGGGTTTTTAAATTTAATTTAATTTATATCCCAGACCTGAGAATCATTTGGGTGCATACTTAGTTGTATTTCCATTTTTTTTAATCACGTGCTCAGTGAACTGCTGAAGCTGGAATATACTCAGCTTCAGTGAAAGCAGTTTGCTCTTAAAACCAATTATTTGCATCAGAATTTTGCTGGGTCATGGCCTTAGGCTGATTTGTGAAAAGATCCTGTCCCAGCTGTGCAGTAGAGTAGGAGAGAAGGACGTGTAAAAGACAAGTATCCATCATTAAAATTTTGGATTTCCTCCATGTTTTACTATCACCAAAGAAAACTTCCTCCTACACACATGGGAAATGTGAAGGACATGCCCAGAAGGTGACATCATTTCAGTGTGCATGTAAGCCATTCCCTTTTTCTCTTTCAGCTGCAAAGGAGGTGAGTGGGAGGTGGTACAGGTTGAGAAAAGAGAGCCTGGTTTTTCACTTTATACAAACACAAGGTTCATTTGCTGGAAAAGGACAAGGAATCAGAAAGATTTGATAAGGGTCCTGACAGTGTAAGATAAAATTCAATTAAAAAGTAGCTGACAGGTCATGCCTGGCACAGACTGAATCTTTCCCTATCCCAGGCCATTGCACAGTATAGAATGAATTAATTTTGGCTGAGATACCTCAGCTCTTCAGCTCTCACTACCCACTTAAGCATGTACATTAATTCTCCTCAAATGAATCCTGACAGACAGCTGATCTTTAGGGCTGAACCATCAGATACTCTGATTAGGGCTTTCTTCTACAGCAGGGGGGCATGGAGAACAAGGGAGCAGAAGGATTTTCTCTAGACTGTGTACAATAGCAATGGTCTATGTGCAGACATGAGAGTGAGGTGGAATTTGGAATAAATTCTCCACAGCGGAGACTCTTCATTCCACAGTGTGCAGGTTAAAAAAAGAGGATTCCTTTCTGCACTCTGAATAAATTATATGGCATTGAATATTTATAACACTTTGACTTAAATGTTATCTAGTTTACTCTTCTAATACTTCTCCCTGGAGATTGTTTATTCACAGGGTAGACCCCTCTGTGGTCTATATGAGGTTCTGTACAGGAAGATAGTAAGACAGATAATCATTCCTGAAAAGCTTATCGTACAGAAGAACTGGGAATGAAGGTTTAATAGAAAAAAAATTTCTGTCTTTATGAAAAAGTTAATTTTAAAATGCTTCTTATTCCAAATAATACACATCAAAAAAATTCACAAAAATGACAGTTTGTATGAGAATAGCCAAATATATTTTGATCAGTTCAATCCACCATGTGAACATCCCTGAAAACCTGCAAAGTTCTTCCAAAAAAGATAATTTTATTTTAAAAAGAGCTTTTCTCTCGTTTAGCTTTATTCACAAGTATAAAAACAAGCCAAGAGAGTCCCTTTATAGAACAACAGGTTATGTCTATGCTGCTTTTAAAAGAGTGCATTGAGAGTGGGCAGGTCCACCATGCCCTCCCTGACTTATCCATGCAAGTGCCTCACTGGATCCCTGCAAACAAAGGGCTGAGGTGTGCCGGCTCCTCAGCGTGGCTGTGCTTTCCTAACACTCAGTGTGAGCTGGACAAGCCCCTGGCCAGCCCCAGCCCAGGCTCAGACACAGCCCCTGCTGCCCTTACCTGCCAAAATCACTGTGTGTGTGCAGCCCCCCAGCCCAGGCTGCACCCAGGGAACCTGGGCAGCCCTCGCTCAGGGTGTCCACTGCCAACCTGTCTCGTGCACACAGGACTTGGCACTAA
Source organism: Chaetops frenatus (assembly GCA_013400775.1). Lineage (NCBI taxonomy): Eukaryota > Metazoa > Chordata > Aves > Passeriformes > Picathartidae > Chaetops > Chaetops frenatus. Next base: position 457,851 of record VZTR01025583.1, read on the forward strand.
GGGTACAGTGAAATTAATATAAACTCTATCCTGGTAAACTCTTCAGTTTATCTTTCTGTCTCTGATTTCACACCTAGTTCCTCAAGCAAAGGTTTAACATGAGTAGGCTGCACGCACATTACTTTTTATGGGAGGTGAGTAGGAGTTTTACACTAAATACTTTTCTGTGAATTCTTTGGTTTTCAAGATGTATGAACACCTGCCTCTGTGTTTCTCGGTCACACATTTTATTAAGAGGATGATGAATTCTTTCTCCTGTTTAAGTGACTGAAAAACAGGAGCCAACATGGTATGGGCATCATGGCATTGGTTGCAATTATAAATTTGACTGTAGTTTCAGAAATGCTGTTTTCTAAGCAATCAAAAAATGGTGTCTTTTCAGAAAGTTCACTTAGAAAAATAAACTGTCTTGTAAAAGTTACTTTTTCTGGTTTTTCATTCCTTACCATTGTTTCGAGTAGTCAGAAACCTGTAATAACGGGCTGTTTAAGGCCTGTCTACATTTTTAGTTCAAATTAAGCAGCTGACAATTTCGTAGTAAGAAATGGAACTTGTTTCCTTTCCTCTAATTCTTTTTTCTTTTAATCTTTCTTTTGGTAAGTGTATTTAGCTAAATGTAGCTAGCTACAAGTTCGACCTGTTTTCATTTCTTCATTTAAATTAATGATTATGTTTCTAGCATTCATCCTAATCCAGCATCCAGCAGATAATGGTGGCTGCAGACCAGGCTTTACCCCTCTCAATAACAACCTATTTGTGCAAACCTCATTTATATGCAAAATTTTAAGTACTTTATGGGTATTTCTACACAACTCCTAATATCTCTTAAGACCAGGGCTCACAACATCTTCATTCAGTTTTCTGAACTTCTCCATTCCCTGCAGTTATCTGGCAATTTGATTTTAATATTCATTCTGTAAAGAAGTGACACTAATTCTCTCATTAATCTTCTCTTTTTAGCAGCCAAGATCTAGGGAAGTCACTTTCCATTGATCAGTAGCTTTTAATATAAAAATACAGGTTAGACCGTACAGATGTCACACCATAGGCGTAAGTGTTAATTGCATTTTAAGATTATGATCTTTCTTGGCAAATTGGATCAGCGATGTGCCAGCAAGGACCTAAGCAATCACTCTCAGAAGAATACAGGTTCAGACCCTAATGCATTTCATAATATATTATGTAGCAAATATAAAGTCTGTTAAAACACATTATTAAAGTCACTGAGGCTTCTGATTTCAGGGCACTTAAATGCAGTCACAGCAGCAGGAATGGTAGCACATAAAAGCTGATGGCATTTTCGGATCAAGGGCTTAAAGAAAGCCCAGCCTTAAAAGGGGTAAATAAGTTATTGCATAGATCTTCCTCCAGATTAAAAAGGCAAGAGAAAATGAGTGCTGTAGAAATATAGGCCATCACTTACCATATCATGGTCTGAAACAGGCCCAAAACTGGTGACGAAGATGTCAGTCTTCACTTCAGTTACACGCTCTGGTGAAGCAGGAAATTAGGACAGTGAGTGTCTATCAACAGCCCTCATTAGATCTAACCACTACCAATTCTCACAATAAACAGAGAAATTATTGGCTTTGATTAGCCATTCTGAAATTGGTCTGCAATACAATCCTGAGAATTTACTGCTTCTAGAAGTGATTTCACCGTCAATATTGTCAGCAACAGTTTTTTTATTACATTTTCTACAGAACTTTTTGAGATGCAACAGTACAGCAGCTGCAGTTCCACTGTTGTGGAAATATTTTCACTCTTTGGCTGATAAATCTTGTCTGACACTATAGCCAGTCCTGAATATTGTACACTATAATCTCATTGGGTACTTAGTTTCTGGACAAACTAGAATAAGGTCTCTAATAATTAACTCTGGGATTGCAAATTATGTATTTTGCATTGAGATCAGGAATACAGAAGAAAGAGAGAGAATACATCATGGTGTATACAAACATGAATATACTTTATTGATATCAGTTATAAATGGCTGTAATACCCATTACTTCAATAAACAAAAAGGAGTTAAAACTTTTCCAGGTAAACATCAACTAAATTTCCCTCCTGAAATCAGCTGTGTAAATGTTTTCTGAAAGTGAGCTTTCCATTCCTATAAGCCTCAATGATGGATTAGTATAAATAATACTTCAGAAACCTGTACCATGTAGATAACACAGATTATATGCACATGCTGTATCATAAAGCTTGGACCCCTCTATGATTTCCAGGATGTCCATGTGTTCCATGACACAATGACATTGGACATTTCAGAAGAAACTCGTGATTTCAGTGGTCACAAGTGCTGAGATACCTAAACTGGTGGTGTTCTCAAGAAAGAGGTCAAACATCTCAGTTCTGTAGATGGACTGGCAAAGGACACTGAGAAACACCCAGGCTTGCTCTCCTCTCCCACTCCACACACACACACACACACATGCACAGGATCAGCCACTTGGGAGCACACTGGTATTTTCTAGGGCACACATAGCAAAATATTCACCCAGGATGGCATATATCAAAATAACCCTGCTGAATTAAATGTAGCTGCAGGGAGTAACACCACCTGGAGGCAGGAATCCAAGCTAACCCCATCAGCTTTCCAAAGTTATGGTGACATAAGTCTGAACACATTCACTATTGTGCTCCACAAGCCAGCATAGGGATTTTGGTAGAAGTTTCAAATGTGGAACGAGTGATAACATTTCTGAAATAACTTTAAAAAAAACAAATAAATTAAGCAATCTGGAAGATTAAAAGTAATCCTAAAGAAAACACTATAGTACATGTATAGTAAGCAGACACGCAGCAGACAAAAATTTTCCTAAGACTAAGAAATATATATGTAGCTATTTGTATGATGTTACTTAAATGTTGTAAAATATTTAATGAAACCCCCCTAATTTAATGTAACCATCTGATTTCAAGAGACTTTGGACTGTTTTTAAATATGATTTGTTGTATCTGACAAGTAAATTTAGACTGAAGTGAAGTAAAATAAGGAATGAGAGTTAAGCAGCCAGTTACAATACACATTTCTGTATCTGTGCAAAAGTTCTAATGAGAATCAGTATTCCACAATGCTCATACAGGTCTTTCACTTTCATTCAAAAAAAGTATGCAACTTCTAAATATATAAAAATGGAAAAAGTGTCCTATAAGTATCTAATATAGATAGAATAAAATATGTCCTTTTGTGAGACAGTAAAAATCAAGAAGTAGTATTAGATATGATTCTATTGTCAGTCTAGGAATACAGTGGATGACCCATATTCTTTTAATAAATTAACATAAAAAAATCAGGTGATATCAAAAGTAATTTTCAGGACTCATAAAAATGATGAAATTTTCAATGTATTATTCACAATCAAGAAAACTAAAATACTGTGGTGTGGCTCAACTGCTTAATATTACTTTTATTCTTTATATCTGTGACTGAGATATGTACACAGTACAGTGACTATTGAGAAAAGCACTGGATAAGAGAAATTTCCTCCTTAGGTGTCGAGTTGAATTAGTCTGTGACCTCATTGTTTACAAACTTTTCAACTGACTTAAAGAAATGTCAGTATTTTCTTGACATCTAATTGTCTTTGAACTTAAGGAAGTTCATGGTGAGAATTTAACTTTCTGGAACTGAAAGAGGCACATGGTTGTTCAGAAACCACTTGACTTGGGAGGAAAGGATTCTGTCCTTCAGCCCATCACTGTCACAAAAGTTCAAGAGGCTGTGGTCATGTGTGAAACAGTGGGCAGAAAAAGGACGTGGAGGTTCCACAGAGTCCAGTAAAACATTGCTGAATGGACTCCAGCTACCGAATTGCCTTTTCCTAAGACTGAGAAACTGATCCCAACCTGAAATCTATTAGCCTTTTACATACTGAAAAGGGAATCTCAAATGGCTTTTAAAGATCTTTCATTCTTGTTCCCCACTCCTCTTGTCTTCTTTCCTCTGAGGCACTTTGGGAGAAAGAAGGTTCTAGAAGCTCTTGAGATGATTCTTATGAGTCCCAGCTCTGAGCAAGGTTCTATTTAATATAATTCAGCTGGTTTGCCTTGCACAAACATAGAATATGCTCTTGGAGTCAGCAGCATATCATGTTGTGCTATCCTCAGTTCTGGCTTTGGGAGACACGTACTCATAAAAGAGAGGCTGGGGCTTAAGGAAATCACTTGAGTACACAAAATGGAAACTTAAGACTTTTGCACTAAGAAGGAAGATTTCCAAGGGAGTGAAAAAATAAGTGATGCTTTTTATTTCTGTATAACATTGAAAATAACTGAAGTGCAAATAAATCACATGAAAATTAGAAAATTCAGATTGTGAACTCAGAAGAGATTATCTTCACTGATTGCACTTTTGCAGTGTATCTAATCCCTTAAAATGCAGATAAACCAATGTACAGACCACCAAATTATTCTTTTCCTTTGTTGTGTGCCTCACTTTCAAGACCAATGAAAAAGTGTGCATCACTTAAAGATTAGCCACTCCAAAGCCATATGGAATTTTTGGAATTTTTGAAATTTTTGTTTACTGTTTTACTAATTAGATGATTCAACTGTACTTTGTTAAGTGCTTCAGAAGTTGTGAGTCACTCCTGCACAGGACATGTGTTTACTCATACAGTTGAGCTATATATTTAGAATCAATGTTACCCATGTTCAACTTGTATCTTGATTACCATGGGAAGGCTTAAATTATGCTTCAAATGCTCAGAAAGGTTTTTTCAGGAACCACAAATGCAAAACCTTCACAACATCCCTGAGGACTAGAGAAAAGTCTTAGTCATTGACCAAAACAGGCTCAGGTCAGGAGCTGATTGGATTGCTAAAGAGAAATTGCTGAAGCAGTTCTAAAGATGCATTAACTATGTCTCTTGACTGTGACATCTCATGAACCAGGAGGAAGTAATGTAGGGATATCTGTGGAAGATGTAAGGATTTCAGTAAAAACCCTAAGGAAATTATTAATGACTTGCTGGTTTTACTATAAGGCAACCACAGGGTCCAGGTTACTCAGCAGCAAAAAAGCAGCTGAGTACCACACCCAGACACTCTGGAACACAGCTCTGGGCAATTGATCCACGTGAAAGCATCAGTCAACATCAACTACTGTAATTTTACTGTTTACAAATACTGTGTTTTGCTAATGGTGCTAGACTAGCATAAACTCAAAATTAGTAACAATAAATATTTTGATTTAAACTCCCAGGGATCTCAGTATTGCTAGAATTGTGAGTGGATTATAAATTGAGAACAAAATAAGAAATACAGATTTATTTAAACAGCAGGAAATAAGCCTATTTATCAGGAGAGACTATACATGAACTATTTCCCTTTATGATCTGCTGGTATTTGAGCACAAGACCTATTTGAATTGCAGGTTTTGCTGGTTTAAGTTAATTCTGTTTTTTGGTAATGCACTTGTTCTTCCTGTATATCTCATGTCTGTCTGTGCTATAATTATTAATATGGAGGAGACTTTTCCTCTGGCTTTGAATGAAAGGAGTTTTGATACCTGTACAGTGTACACTTAGACTAATCAGCCTGGCTGAGTCCTGTGAAGTATTTTGATTGAAGAACCACAACAAATACACTCACAGGAATTTTGTGCTGTTGCTTTAGTAAGAAGAGAGACCAAAAGGGGAAAGAGTGAGCTGTCCTGTGTTCACCCACTGCAACCTGTGCTGGGTTTACTGGGACTTGCAAATGCCAGTTAACAGCCCAAAGCTGCACATATCTTACCTACCTCCATACTCTTGTATTAAATCAATTTTCCTAGAATTTTCTAAGGCTTTTTACAGTTGTCTTTATATTAACGTGGTGCCTACAGAGTGGAAAAAAGGACCAAAATCAGCCCCTTCAGTTTTACAAAGTTAAGTGTAGCATCTGGTCCTTCTTTACTTACAGATTGTATAGGGGTGAGGTCTTCTCATTTATAGTAGCATCATTTAACTTTTTATTATGCATACCAACAAACTCCTTATTTCCCCTAAACTTTATATAAACTCAGATATGTTAAAATCCAACAATTTCCATTTGGATCTCAATAACCAAGAGGAAATGTTATCATGTTTATATATAATGTTCTCATACAACTTAATTTTAAAATCTAATTAACATAATAGTATGAGGTTCATTTTCCCATCCCTTCCACTCCATGGAAGTAATGAATTGCCTGAGACTGACTGATGTTCCACTTAGGGACAGTCCCACTCAACTGTGATAAACATCACACAGGAGACATCAACAAATACCTTTTACTGACAGCATAAAATAAGTATAGTTTTGTTCAATACTCAAGCTGATAATCTACTTGGGGTGATCTACTGGGCATTCAACCCAATGATAAAACCAAATTTAATTCAGGAACATTCTGGTCTGTCAAATCAAACCCATTGTTGTTTGTTCTGTATTAACCTTTCTACTACAAAATCCCTCTCAAAGGGATAAGCCACATTTACCATTATTCTAATTTAAAAGGTCCCAGAGCATGTGGTATCCCTTAGTTTTAGAGAGACAAGATGTGCTATGCAAAGGTGAAAGTCTCAGAAAATCTGTAGGTGCCCCTGATTTCATGTTAATCAATCTCATCACCAAATACAACCTGCCCTGAGCAAGTCCTCCTTGTCTCCACTGTGGTGGCAACCCAGGGATCACCTCTGTGCTCCACATGGAGACAACCCTGAACAAAAGGGAATGGTATATCCATTTACCTGAGCAACTTATTTTTTCCACCCTTTTTCATTGCTCTTCAATTCTTTTAATTCCCACTCTAGACATGGTGCTTTACTAGGAGACATCACAACACACTGAAGTGAATTTTGCCTCTTATTTCACTCCTTCCCAGTACTATTTGATCCTTCATTTTTTTCAGGACTGTGTACTTGAATAGAGATCAGCATCTTTATTATTTAGGCCATTTTTGATCACCTCTAGTTCTACAGTCCAGGTAGTTTCCACAGAAAATTATGCTATTATCTCAATGACTTCCCTCAGGTTTTTTTCCCTAATGTCTGACATGATTTCCTCTTTTCAGCTTCAATATATTACTCTCTGCAAATCCTCCTCCTTGCTTTTTGTAAATGATTATCCTCTCATAGAGTTAATAGGTGTCCTCTAGTATCATTCACAACATTTTTCCATTCATTTTGGAAGTTCTATTTTCTGTGCATAAATAACTAAATGTAACTATTTGTTCATGTTTATGGATGGGTACAACAGATGCTATTTCCTAGCAGTGTCTAAGTGAGTAAGCCCACATATGAAGGAGGCAAAACAAGTAAATAACATAATTTATATCAGTAATTATTTATAAGAAGTGCAAATGTGCTAATGCATAACATGGTGTTGCATGCTCTTTTAAAAAAGAATCAGATTAATTTTATCAACGATGCCATTTTTTGCATAACAAGCATATTCAATCACTATAATTTTCCCCTGTGGGTCACCAACTCCATTGTTTAATATTCTGGTTAATGAGAAATAATTCTTTCTTTCCCCCTTGTTTAATGGCAAAATGCTCAGAGGTTCTCATTTAATTTCAGATATGGCCTTCCTGAGTTATCTGATGATAAGTTCCACTCCCATACTCTTTATGGAGCATGTATGATTTTTTGTTTTCCTTTTGAAGTAATACCTCAAAAGAAGATACATAAAAAAGGCAAGGGCAGAGTTAATTTTAATCTAGCACTTATCCTATACATGCTCAAAGAGTGAGTCAAAATTCAACACCTCTAAATTTTTCATTATCTTAATGCTCCCCCTTTTACCCTGGCTTTCCCATGAACACATAGTATAGCTCCAACAATGAATCTTGTAATGAGGTTTCTCCAGAAGGTTGTTCTTGGCTTCATGGTGCCTCATTGGCCACACCAGAATGCTTCTACCAAAGACTGGCACTGGTCACCACACCAACAGGATGTCTGCAAACTTGGGCTTGAGAAATATCATGGTGTTTATTTGAAAAAGGATAAATTTACTCCTCTAAATAAGTAGAGCCAAGATCAAACCCCTCTGACAATTCCTTACAATTTTTCAGTAACTAAAGATAGCTTTTGATCACTAAATTCCTCATGCATACACATAATGGCAAGGAAGGAGAAACAATCTTACTGAAGGAACTGTCAGCTACCTTTTATTCCATAGGTGAGAAAGAGAGAAATTGGTCTCTTTTCTGTTTCTGTTGATGCACACAATTCTGTTTCTGTAGGTGTATAGATTTGAAAAACTGCTCTACAGGAGGAGAGGTCATACTGGGATAACCAGAGTTTTCTGCAATATGCCCTTTTCTGTAAGACAAAGTAACTGCACCACACATTGTTTTACCTCATCTGCTGTTTCTCAGAAGGCATAGAAAGAACCAAGTAGACAGTTTTGAATTATTGGAAGAGTGCTGCAGTGCACTCAGTGATACACAGATTTACACAGATTCTTAAATTCTCTGATATCTACATCACAGCTAATATGGAAGGAATGAGTTTTAGACCTAATTCTGTATATCTAAAAATACTGTTACATTGGTACATTTCTTAACTTTTCCTTCAGAGTGGATAAAAAATTGTGTTCTGATCAAAATATTTAACAAGAAGCCATCACTGATGTTGGGAGGAAAAATTAAACCACTGCTTCTCCATACATTTTAAAATTTCCAGTATCAAGTCATGCTATCATGGAAGGCTACTGAACTTCCAACTCCAAAACCCATGCTATATTTTATATATTGATTTAGATTTCTCACTGGATATTTTTATGCAGGGAACATTTCAGAATACATTTCCCCATTATACCGAGAATCTAAATCAACTGTCAAAATTGAGTCATCCTGAGATGCTTGACTCAGATTTAGATACCTTAGGAAGAAGGTTTTGAAGATGTGAATTTCCAAATGCCTGAGCACACCCTTTACTAGAAGTTCCTACCAGGACTGAAAACATCACCCTAGGTATTTGTCCCTAGCTTTTGAAATCTGTGATTTGTATCTTTTGAATAATGCCTTATTCAATAGTCAAAAGACTGCATCTGCTCCTTACTGTACCTGATTTCAAACATTAATTTACTGCCCACAACTTACTCAGATGTGGGATTTATTTTTTTTTTTTTAAGCCATGATGCTCTTATTTCTAGCTTTCAAAACTGACAAACAGAGAAATTTGCTGAATGAAAATATAATATACTGTGCAGGAGGAAAATTGTATATTCAAGGTTCTTGGTTACAGGCAGGAACAGGCAACACAATTCAAAAAAGGAAGGATGCAAAGATGATTTAAACTTCTCTAACCCTTAGAGAAACTACTCCAATCCTTCCTTCCCTCCACCCCAGATTTCCCATCACTCATTTTTGCTTCCACAAGCCATACAGATTGCTATTTAACTTTCTGAAGAGATTAATTTCCTTTCTGTCAGGAGTAAGTTTTAACTGGACCAGATGATTCTTTCATGAGTACACCTCTGAAGTCTGCATTCAGAAACATATATATATATATAAAGACACAGACATAAGAGTTGATACTTATGTGCTTAGTTCTCTAAATTGCAATCCAGAGAGTGAGAGAAAATCCTTTCCCTGCATCTCCATTTGTTTTCTCTTCTAGTATCTGACAAACAAATCGTAATAGCCACAAAACTCATATAAGAAATCATCATATGCTCAGATTTTTCTTGTAGACATGTACCAGACTCAGTTTACAGACTCTTATTTATTTATTGCCTTCTGTGCTTTATTTACTGTGATTGAGTAGCTGACTGAACTCTACAGTTATCTTCAACAAAGATTAAAGGAGCATTTATCTACCCTAGGTCAAGGGTTCACAAGAAAGCAGGCAATAATACTGGTCTATAAAAGTGAAAAAATTACTCTTATTTTGTTGTGTATTACCTGAAATTGCACACAAAGATTTATGGACCAAGACATTTTTAAATGTGTTACTTAATACTTTTTAAACAATTTTATACTTAGCTATTCCTCAGAATCGGTGAAGACAATTTACTGAAGAGCTTGGCTCACAATTCAAGAACAGTTGCAAGATGGTAGCCTCAAACCACAAACCTTATGCTTAATTACCATTTCATTCACAGGAGATGATATAAGAATTCTTAATGTGCTACCCCCTTATATTGCAGTTCCTCTGGGAGTGATTATAGAAAAACAGTCTGAACTATACTTTGTGGGATGGGTTGCTCCGTTTTATTTTACCTGAAGAGTTCAAAAGGAAAAAAGAAAAAAGATGTCTGAAAGAAATAAAAAGCCAACATTTCCATGCACTGGAAAGAATAGATTTGTGCTTTTCCATTTAGAATTTCCATGTTTGTGAACAGTAAGCTTTTAAGATCCAATTTTGGGATCATGTCACAGTAGAGCAAATCAAAGAGTGAACACAGAGCTGTTGATGAAGACAAGGCTTTGTAACAATGTTTTTATAAAGACATAATTGCTATGTGCTTTTATGCCTTTCTCTGGATTCAGCACCAAGAGCAGAAGAACAAACATTTTTACCAAACTCTGACGAAAAAATGTTACAGAAAAAAATCCTTACATACCTAAGTAGAAAAAAAAATCTTAAAAACTTGTCTGAGACAATCTACTAGGGTAGATTGATACTTTCACTTTAAAAGAAACCAAATCCTCATGAAAATAGTCATAGATATATGGGCTATTTAGGCCTCATTCATCAACTTGTCATTTGTCGGGTCACAGGTTATATTTTTTTATCTTTTATTCTTTATACATTCAAAGTTTTACTGTCCATTCAGAGGTCTTCTTGAATTGTGAACCATTTTCTTCTTCTTTTGGGTATAAGTGTGAGAAAACCAAGTATGCAAAAGACAGGGATGACATGGCTTTTGAGGGGGAAAAAAAGGTTATATATCAGCATTACTTTATGTTTATTTATAAACAGAATTAAAACAAATGTATAATGGAAAAAACAATAGTGTTGTAACTGACTTTTTATCTAGCATGTAACATTGAAAATCGTAATGCAACACACCTCCCAGTCCTGGTCTCAGGCGGTTGTCATAACCATCCAGAAGACGATCCAATATTCTGGTGAACACTGTGGTGTTGTCTTTCAGTTCATCTTGTGATGAGGTTTGTCCATAGCTGAAATACACAACAGTTAACACTGAAAAACAGTAATCCACCAATAACCTAAGAAAACAGTAATTCCAAAATCCGTTTAATCTCGCTTAGACTGGTTTATGGTCGCATAGCCTCCTCCATAGAACAAGACTGTGGTGCTTTATAGAGTTCTTGCATGTTTACATTTTGTCCTTAGATTGTAAGATTTTAAAATCATAAAAAATCAGTGCCCCTCTATAAATGGTGAGCAAATAGAATGTCAGTTCCTTAATGTTTATCTCCTTACTCCTTAATGTTTATAATGTGCTAATATGTGTTTTTCTCAGGAAAACGCTCATTTGTCAGAAAAGAGTAATGTGTTTAATTCATAATAGCTGTTTATAAATGGTTTACATACAAAGAAAGATACAGTAATTTAGAACAGTGAAAAGTACTGGCAAAAATAGAGATGTTTTAAAATATAGATGTAGATTGAGTGAGTGTGCATTTTCATAGATCGATATATAATTTTGCTTTTATTTCTCATTTTCCTGTGGCAGTTAGATTTGCAGGAATATCTCCATCTTTGCTTTTCAAATGCGTAACAAAACCATCTGTTGATATGAAAATCTCTTGTGTCTATAAAGCTTCTCTTTCAGATCCCTATGTCTATCTCTAACTCAGTCAAAGGTCCTGAAATTTTACTTGAAGAAGGATAAAATTAAAGCTCTTTGAACTCAGCTACCAAAATCTTACTTCCATCAATACAAATCAGAATGAAATCCTTACAGTTAATGGTTTCTGTCTGCTGTAGATGACACCAGAATCAACCTTTTTCTTAAATCTGAGACCTTTACCTAATACCCTGTCACAGATGATTCCCTTAATCATAGATTACACTTGTCTTAAATCCTAACCCAGCAGCAGTTTTTCATTCAATGCTAGGAAGACTTCCATTACAAACACGTGGAGTCATCAGGGATAAAAGCAAAAGTCCTGCTTTTCAAAACATCATTTTGTTGCACACATTACTGCCCAACTGGAGAAACAGTGCAGCACCAAAAACTCTCCTTAGGATCAGGTCTAGTGACAGAAGTGACTCTTCCACTGGCCAGCCTGTTTTCCATTTGGGGTATGTGGTTCTTGGTGCCCTGCCAGTCCTTCCTGCTCTAACCACTAAAGACCCTCTCAGGAGGAACATGATGCTACATGAAATGATCAGGTTCTGTTAAAATACCAATGAAATGTTCTTTTCTGTGAGCTGCACCAGTCAGACATCCTTTGTGTATCCCACACTTACATTCCACTTGGATCAAATACAGAGAGGAGGAAGGATACCCTTTATATAGGTATTCTAGAAATGCTTTCAAGTTTATTTTGCAGCACAAGTTTGAGTATTTAACACCACAAATTTTAATCAGTTTCAGGACCGGCATCCATAGAAGTTTTAATAATTTTTGGTTATTTCCATAAGGTGTGATGTTTTAATGCATATGAATCATTATTTCTTATGAAAAGGCAAAATACCTCACAGGTTTTTTTAAATACTATGAATTTCCCCTAACCATATTATACAACTTCACTTAATAAAAAAATAGGTTGATCTATATTTATTGATCATACCTACAATTGAATTTTAAGTCACAGACATTAATATTTTTTATGCTTCCTCTATGTTACCAAATAACAAGTTCTCCTGCTCTCTCTAGCAAGCATTTTATCTTTTAAAGGATCTTTGCTCATACACCTTCCCCTGAATTTCAACACAGGACCTTCAGTGGATTAAATTTTATATTAACACTCATTGTCAGAAAAAAAGCTGCTCTTCATACATATCTCAAGGATAGCAGAAGGTCATCACTAGTAAGGTGGAAAAAGGATACAAAACCACTTCAGAAATGTTAATGGTAAATAAATGAGTATGTTTGTGAGGAGGCATCAGGAAGGGGGGCAGTGCAGTTGGATACTGAGCCCCTCTCCCATGCCAGAAGTCCCATTTGTCAGTGCCCTCACCTGTTCTTCCCACCATTTTAGCAAAGGTAAAAAGCACCGTGAGGGCTGGGTTTAACTGACATATGGTCACAACAGGAGGATTCTGAACATTTGTGCACATATGGAGTAGACTGTAACTCCAGAGGAATTGTGATTTTTTCATTCGAATCACACATATTAAAATAGTCCTATTGCTGGGCTTTTTTATAATAACCAGAGTGATATGGGAAGACTGTCTTTCTGTATCACGGACACTTTATCTAATTTATCCATTGTTTTTTGTCATAAAGCATTAACAGCACTCCAGATGGAAAGCAAAGCAACTAACAGTGACAAAATGGCTTTAAACCCAGACCTACTTCGTGTAAGGTGTGTACATTTTGAGGAAAAATTACTGCATGCAATTGTGTTTTCACATTAAACTCCAGTCTCATAAAAAACTGTGCACGGACTCCATCTACAGGTCATTATATTCCTGACACACCATTGGATTTTTAAACTCTGGTCCAATGCATTTTAATTCTCACATTAAGAATGCACATGCACCCATTACAGCTACAATTAATATATGTGCATAGATATATGTACACATATCTATAGCATAAATATGTTTTCACAAATATCTCTAGCTAGGTCAGATGAAGCACTTCAGGAATACTTCACATCTTGCCTTCATATATTATAAAAAATAAAGGCATTGTTTCCTAAAACATTATTTACTACAGCAGCTGTTACATGGAACACCCACTTTTTTTTATGCTTGTGCAGATGAACCTTTGCCCATTGCCCACTCCACACAAATATAGAATCTTCAAGGCAGTCAGAAAATAAGTTCCTCTAGAACTGTGTATGCATAAGAAGACATTGTGGAGACCAAGGCACAAATAGATCTTTTAGGGATCCCCTATCAACAATAAAAATATTCTACTGCTTTCTGGCCATTAGGTAATATCATTGACAAGCACATGAATGTTTTTTATAATACAAAAATATACCTGAGAGTCTTTTTAAATGCCTTCACTGAATTTTGAATTGTAGACAGTACTTCAAGCATACTCCAAACTGCTTTATAGTCTTTAGTTAAGCTACTGGTTGTTTGATGAGGTGTTGTATGATTACAAATTCTTCTTAATACTAATGTTATTTTTAGATTATGTTTTCAACAAATATTCCACAAATACTCAGTGCAGAAAAGTCTTTCAAACATAACTTTCATGTGCTTTGAGCTTACAAATTCTTCTTCATGCAATCAGTCTCCCTTCACCAAGAAGGTCTACTTCAGATTTTCAGTACAGCTACCAAGTTAGCATGCAGTCCTGACCAACAAAGAAGTTAAATTATGCCTCTGCTTGCAGGCACAACAAAGTTACTAAAAGCACTTACATGAGATCAAAACCCCCCCTTCATTATACATTTTTCCCCTTTGAAGAAACTTGTATTTCTGAGTAGTCATTATATAAGTATAGAAAAAAATTGCACAGGTGTTTAAGAGGTAGTTTAGTTTCAGTTTGTTTCAGAAAACTTTTGCTTATTTTCTTCACCCTATTGAACAAAAAACTTCCATGCACACAAATTGTAGTTTTCTTTTAAACTGTCCTTAGATTTAGCTGGGACTTGAACAGGAATTAACTTCCCCCAATACACTTAGTGGTAGTGCAGCCCAAGCTGCACTACTTGTCTTATGCTGCTACATTAAATTAAAGGTTCCTAAAATATGTTGGTGCATTAAAAAATATCTCCTCACCTTCTTTCAGTCAGTGCATTCAGGAGGAGGCTCCAGGCCCAGAGGCAGTCACAAAGCACCAGGAATCTCTTCATGGTGGACTCTGGAACTAGAAGGAAAATAACTATTAACATCTCCCACATTAAAATAGGTATTAGGGGGAAAAAAAAATCTGACATTGGAAACTTCTGCAGAATAATTTGATGGCAATGACCTCACCACAGTAGAGCTGATGCCATTCAGAATAAGGGTGCATGGCCTTGGCTGTTCTCCTGGTTACCTTTTACTTTTAGACCCACAGAGTGAGGATGGGGTTTATTTTGTGGTAAGGGTGTATTCTTTTTGCATTGCTCTTGAACTTTAGCAAAAACAACTACAAGTAAAATCTGCTGTCCCCAAACTCTGTGGCAATTCTTACTCAGTTTCCCTGTGTTGAAAATGTGTCAAGGCACCTCCATTGCATTTCCAGATAAAGAAGTGTAATTGGTTTTTTGTTTGACTTGAACCAGCCTGAGCCCCTCCAAACCTGTGGGAAGGTGTCAGTGTGGGACAGTTTGACTGAGGAGAGTGGTGCTTTCCTCACAACCACTGCTTTGCTTTGAAGTGATGGAAGCAACTTTCTTCTAGAGATACAACAATCCTCCTCTTCCCTGAAATACAGCATCAGAAAAGCACTAAAATGAGCAGATTCTAACTCTGTGATCTGCTGCTACATAGGCTCACTTTAGGGGGGCACAATTTGTAATGAAACCATGTGCTGACAACCTACACACTATTTCCTAAATCTCTACCAGTCTCTGAATGCTGCTAGGAAATGTTTTTGCATTAGCAGCCTTCTCCTCTCCAAACATCTCCTGTACTCTCTCCAGACTTCACTGAGTTACTCTCAGTTTACCTTTGAGTAAAAAGTAACAAACACAACTCAGAAAGTTTCTTCTGCTTTTGGAAAAACCATAAATTAAAATGTTAGCTGATATTTGTGGAATCGGTGTTGCAGATTCAACTAATTGCCCAGGAGATGTTGCAGGTTTGTTTACATATCCATTCAATGTGTGCTGGAATACAGTCGATTTTTAGGATTCATTACATAAATAAGGTTAACAAATACGAAGCCTGTTTTTCCCCAATAGTGAATTGGAGGGGTTTTTATATGCCTGAGAAAACGAAGCACTGTACTTAGAAATGTTAGTGTAGCTTTAAATAAAGCTCCCCCAATTCACTGCACACTCTCAGGGACAATTTAAATCAATAAAATACCGTTACAAAGCGGTATGGAAGTAATGAGATATAATTAATGTGTTTATAGCCATATGCATTGAATGGGGCTGAGCTAATCTAACTGGATAGGAAGGAGCTGGATCTGGTGGGAAAGTGTGGATAAAGATCTTCAGGGACGAGACTGCATCTTAACTTGCCCTGTAATCAGCCCCTTTACAAAGGGAAAGACAACATCTGTGGCTTCAAAAATCACCTTCTCCCGGTCCTGCCAACTTCTGCCTTTGTAAAAGGCTTCTCGGGATGAAGAAAGGAAAGTGAATTATTCTGAACTATTTTGATCTGTTGAGCTCCACGTTCGCCCCCCTCCTCCCAACACCACCCCCTGCTTCGATAAACCCATCCAGGCACAATAAATCCCGAAGAGGGAAAGTTTCTTGCAGCTGGAAAAAGCAAATGTTAATAAAGACTTTGAATGAACGTTAAAGACCAGCAACCCCCGGCCTCCCCCATCCGCACCGCCTGAGAAACCAGCGCCGGTTCTCCCATTCAAAATGGGAGCAAGAGCCACGCTTCTGGGAGCGCTTCAGCAGCGCCCACTGGAAAAAAAAAAATAAAAAAAAAGAGAAAAGAAAAGAAAAAAAAAAGGGGGGGGGGATTAAAAACAAAATCGGGGTAAAAGGGGGGCATTTTGATGCATTTTGACTCACGGTGAGAGATTTGCTCCTCTGTGAGGTTCAAATCGAGACTTGTTTTCCTCCCGGCATTTCAACTTTGCATCCCCCTGCCCGGAGCAGCCACCCCTCCCACCGCGCCCGCGGGAGGGAAAAACCCAAACCCAAAACCCTTCTGCGAGGGACCGGCGGAAATCAGTCCGCGCTAAAAAATAAATAAATAAGATAATTGACAATGCCCATCGATCGCTGCGGATTTTCAGGCTGGAGGGATAGAGGGAAAAAATCACCCCGATCCGGCGGTACCTGCGGAAAGAGGGGAGCGGNCCCGCCGGCGCGGAGGCTGCGCGGCTCCGGCTCCGCCGCTCACTCCGCCTCGGCCATCGCCGCCGCTGCTCCGCTCCTCCGGGCTCAGCACCCAAATTTCTCTTCCCAATATTCCGGCCGCCGCTATACAACAAAAGCTTTCTCTTTACCAAGACAGTAGTAATACGTCCCAGGGTAAACCGGATGTGAAATAGGCTGTGACTTCATGCCAGAGAGATTTTATTTTAGAAAGGAAGGTGGTACCAAGCTCTCATCTAGAGACCAATCCGCCCATTTTTTATATGCAGCACAATTTAACTTCCAGTGCTCTCTCCCTAATCCCTTTCTCTCTGGCTGCAGACTCAAATCCTTCTACAATCTGCAGCATTATTATTACTGGGGGGGAGGCTGCGCGGCCGGGGGAGGCTGCGCTGAGCATCTTTAGACACTTGCAGTTTACAAAACAGTCTATTTTAAGGGTGGTACATTAAAAATATAACCGGTCTGCGTTAGCGTTCAACCTTTGATCGAATATTTAGCGGCGGCGTAAATATGAATGAAGGCTGGCCAGGGGTGTAGAGGATGCAGCACTACGCGCGTGTGCCTATAGACTGTATGTACCTATAGGGACCTGGCGGCAACCACAGCACAGCTGTAAGCAGACGGGGACAGAGCTGCTGTGCAATACTAATTAAACGCAAGTAGCGCGCATTTTGGGCGAGACCCGTAGGAGATGAGCTCTGGGAGCAGGAGGCTCTCCCGCACTTCCACACGCCTTTAGGTCGGCAGGTACCACGTTTGCCCGGCGCGGTCCCGGGGCTCAGCCGAGGGCTGTGCTCGGGGGCTGCCAGCCCCTGCCCCCTGTCCTGCTGTCCCTCGGGGCCCCGGCGGCCACCGGAGCAGGGACATTCCCCGCCCCGGCGGAGCCCGCGGAGCGCCCGGCTCGGTCCCGCGGGGGGAGCTTCGGCCGCCCCCCAGACACACGCGGTGACCGAGGGGCACAGTCCTGCCCCACATTAACGTCACTGTGACCCCTATCCAGACCCCCTCCCCTCAGATGGGAACGAGCTGGGCGAGCTCGGCGGGCGCCGGCACTTCTGCGGAGAAGCAAGGAGAAGTTGGGTGCATCAGGTCCGGAGAGGTGTCGGTGTGCGGGGCAGCGCAGGCAGCGCTCCCTGCCCAGCACAGGTTATCGTGCCTTTCGCTCGAGGCGCCTTTCACCAGCTCCAAGCCTTCTGCAGAGATACCAGACGAGCACAGCATGGTCAGCTGTCCTTGCTCTGGTTAATGTAAAGATAAAATGAAGTCCTTCATCCACAGTATCTCTTCCTTATAAAGCACTACCAGCATCTGTAGTGAAAAAAATAAAATATTCCTTATAACATATGCACCTACTGGATTTGAAATACCATCTGCTTTCCCTCTTCTCCTCTCAATGCCATCACTCAGTCTCTCTTCCCTCCTATGATGCTGCTCCAAGGGAGATCAAACTCCATATATCTTGTCAGAGATAACCTAAATTGATATTTTATAGTACAGTTAAGCTATCTGTTGCAAGCTTTATCCAGATTTTTAAATCAAATATTGCACATTCTGTGCATCCTCATGAAATGCATGATCTGTTTGTCTCTGTAACAGCACAAGAAGGTTTTGATTTGACCCAAGAAACCAATGACATTCATAGCTAAGGCTGGCAATAACTTCCAAGGTGGCAGTCATTTTGGATAAGTGCCTGACATAACAGTCTAAACACTGCAATGATTTCCCTAAGCACAAGGAAAATTGAAATTTTGTTTATCAAAGTCCCCTAGTGCGCCAAGTTACCCAGTCATTATGATCAGCACTGAATAGCCACAGGTTATTTTAAAGGCTTGCAATGGACTTTTTGTTTAGTTTCTTGACATTTCCAATGTAGCTTATCTCATTTTGATTCAAGGCTGTGTGCAGTGTACAGAAAAGTAGGGAACAAAAAAACGTATCCACTTCCCAAGGAAATTATAAGTAGTGACTTTTCAAATCACTGTTGCATAGACACAGTCTTAGTGGCTAGAGGGATTTTTGTCAAATATGCAATGTTTTCACCTTCATTTGCTCTTAGCTAACACAATTTACTATGTTCTTGTTCTTCCACTGAAGCATGAGAGAGCTTTGTTTAAGCAACAAGTAAACTGAGGTCTTCACCTGAGTTTACAAAAACAACACAATGGATTTTTATTAAAGTACATGGACATTTTGTGGCTGTAAAACCACTGAGATTTCCTCCCCTGTCAATAAGGCATTAATTACATTCTTACAATAACGTTAAACTATTTTTTCTAGATGAATAATAAATGTTTGCAAAAAATATAGATTTTCAACATAACTTTTATATTTCATTTTCTCCTTCATTACTCATGAATACAGAGGTTGTAAGTACATTTGCTCTTTGTGTGTGTGTGTGACAGGTAGCTGGACAGAAAGATAGGCTAAAAAGTGGGTGATTGAATGGACAGAGATTCCTGGGCCTCTGTGCACTAAAATCTGAGCAACTGGAAAGCTGAAACAGTTTCAGAGCCCATGAGACATAGCCTTGCATCCTGTCGTTTTCTTGACTTATTTTAATTAGTATGTAAACAATGGCAACTGTTCTTAGTTTACTAAAGTGTCAAGGGTTACACATGATGTTCTTTGCCTTTTTGCCTCCATGGACACAACTGCTGGGTGCCAAAGGATTATACGTTTTCCTGAGTTCTCACTGGGTGAAAGTATTGACCTAAAATTGGAAGTTGCTCATTCTCTCTCTAATTCGCATCTGCTCAGAAAGTAGGACAAAACTATTTTTCCTCCATGGCTGAGATTCCTGTCCATCAGTGCTCACACGTAACCCAGATTTTATCTTTTCCTTTCAAAAGCTGTTATCGCAGTTATCATGTCATTCCATAGTAAATGCTAAAAATATTTGGGTGTAATCAAACAAATAGGCTGTTTTATGATGGATTGTGTTATCAAAACAACTGCTGAAAAAAATAAAATAATAAACTAATTGTTTTTACCAGCAAAAATGCTCTTTTTGGAGGAAAAAAGCTAAGTGTCTTGCAATTCTTACTTTTTCCCTTTTCCATCTGAATTCCACTGACCTAATCCAAACACGACTAAGGGTAATGCATTTATCAAATAGGTCCATCTGTGGATTTCAGGCACCTAACTTAAGAGAATATCTTTGAAAATCTCAAGCTATATATAGGAATGTGCGTAGTACCAGTGAGTCTTAGGGTCATATGATTTCGTTCTTGAACAAATTGTTCAAATGAGAAGAGAAAGATGCCTTTGAATGGACGTCTCCAGGTAACTCAGTATTAGGTGAGGTGCATCTCTGCAGTTTTACAGTTACATTTGGAAAAGGAAGATGTCAGGCAGATGTGGTTTTCTTCAAGCCAGCTTTATGACTCCATAAAGTTTTCAAAAAGAGTTTGTCTGTCATGTTACACGGAAATGTAGAATCATATCCTTTAAAAACAGTATTATTAAATATAAACAGTCAGCCAGAGGAAGCCTGGCACAGCTCCTCTGTGCAGTGCTTTGAACCCTGATGGTAGTGCAAGTGATTAGTAGCAGTGAAGTTAAACCAATAGAATCCTAATGTGGTAAAATATATTTATTAAATGATGGATTAAAATTGGCATAGAGAAAGATTTTCAATGTAGTTAGAACTACTTTTGCTTTTAAATTTCCAGTAAGCACTTTCTGAAGTGTGGCCTATTCCTTTGGTGTATATATATACATATACATACATCTAGTATTTAAATAGGTCACTTGGAAAGAATATATTTTTTCAGTGTTGTGGTTTTTATTATGTTTGTGTATGTAAAATATACATGTTTTATTTTAGTTTAGGAATATATAAAACTACTGAAATTCCACAGCAGAAATTTTTGACACAATGTGTCCTGAATAGCCAAGGGATTTGAATAAAGCAAATGAAACTCAGAGATTTACTGGCATACAGCAGATCAGATGAAGAATTAAAACAGAAAGACCATCTGCTCCAAAGCTTTGAGCTCTGTTATTTACAAGTCCTGCTCGTGTGATTAAATGGAAATATTTTGTAAAATATATGACTCCAATTTGATTTCTAATTTAATGTTTCAGTAATATATCAAAGCAGAGTCATTAACCCTTTAGTAGACATAACAAAATTCAATGACAACTTTTTTCCCCCTTTAATTTACAGCCACAGTAAAGAAAATAGGACATATTCTTGTCACTTAGAGGTGGATTTTTGTTTTGTTTTGTTTTTGTAAAAGGCAAATGATGATATATAAAAAAGTTCACTCTCTTTATGCCTCTTTCATTTTAAAATAAGGTTTTATTCATTATCTCTTTCCTCTTCAAAAAATTAGTAAATAGAGAAAAAAAAAGTAGAAACTTTCAGGGAAATGCAACTGAGAATCTTCACGAAAACAAGTTGTACTATTTTCAAAGGGTCAGACTCACTCACAGTGTCCATTAAGAACATATGACTGTTCTTTCTAGAACTGTGTTGAAAATTGGAAGTAGCACTTCTTTGAATCCATTATCTATTAAAAATGGAATAAAAAGATAAGATAGCTGATACCCAGAAACTTAGAGATGATGATTGAGTTTTAAAGTCTTTAAGTACAGTATTTCAAACAGAAAACTCAGTTACTGACAAGTTTCTCAGATTTCCTAATCCACAGAGGCAATGATTTATTATGCCTTGCCATGCCGTTGCCAAAAATCACTACAAAGTTTAATCGGCAAAGCCAAAAATGGAGGATTCTTTCCTAAATAATAATAGGATTTCTTGTTTGGTGTCAGAAAGGAAGAATGGGATATTAATCTATTTTCTAAAAAAACCCCATGGTGGAATTTACAAAAACCACCAAAAAGAACAAAGGTCACCACTGGGAGCTTCTGGGGATTACAGCAGACTTGTAAATCCAGTGGTGGTCACTGATGAGATCTTTGTCAGGAGGCTTTTCCTCCAGCAGCTGGATTTCTCTGCAGTGGAACACAAGCACCATATGGGGTTATCTCCTACACTCTCACTGCTGCTGCTGCTGGGGTGAAGTCTTGACCAGAGATCTACAGGCTCCTGGAGCTTTCCTGGGACAAGATCAGCTGTCCTTAACCAACAAGGCAGCTCTCCCCACCGAAAGTGAGGAGTGTACTCCTGGCATCGTGGTGTGTGGGTCAGTTAGACTTCCAATAGAAGTAAATAATTTTGTTGCTTACTGTCCTTCCTGCTTGCAGATGGAAGGAAAGATTTGTTTAGGACTCAGACCTTAGAATGATGACTTGCAGTTTGATATACTTAATGACAGTTCATGTTCCTATGGGCCAATTAACTCACCTGTATCTTCATATTTTGTTAAGTGACAATATTGTAATGATGATTTTTCCTAAAGTTGGATAGGACAAAAATCTATGTAAGGAGAAGTTCTAGATTACTCAAAATTCTTGAAAGCCTATACCTTTTTCCTTCAAAAAAATTTTTCAAAGTATACAATGTTTAGTGCATTAAGGAGCCGTTGATACTGATTATTTCTGGATAAGGAAAATTAGTGACTATGAGAGGAGTGGGAGTAAACTGAAATAAATATTTATAGAGATAAGAAACAATAAAATATATTTTTTAAAAGTAACAAAAAAAATCGTTAAGGAAAACTTCAGTTCACCTGTCCTTCTATAAATACTTGCCTTTGATTGAACTAAAAGACGTAGAGTCAGACTATCTCAATCTATATTCAGATAGATGCTTAAAACATGCAATCAATCCCTTTTCAGCCAAACATTCCAGAATCCACTTAAGACTATGGGTCATAAATATTCTTAAACTTAAATGTGTCCCTCTGGGCTGAATTTTGCTGCTTTGGAAGCCAAATACCCTGCTGACTTCTCAGGTGACCTTAGACACATTTAGTTTCTCTCCCTGTCTTGGAGCCTTTATCTGGACTGAGAAGGGTGCAACCTGTGAAGTTCAATTAGTCCAAATTCCTGTAGATTTCAGTGTGTGCAGTGCTAAGCTGGAACTTCCTCCAAATATGGTTTTGAAGTCACAGAAGTTTGTAAAGCAAAGGTAAGGCACACATTGCCTGGTCAGGTGCTGAATCCCACCCCAGTTAGAGGCACAGTGTTTGACTCAGCCATTCCTCCTGCTCCAGTACCTTCCTCACTTCCCCGAGATGGTGACAAGGAGACTCCTCAGATGATTTTGTCTTCCAGTTGGGAGCACCATTTGCTTCCTGAGTGCTGATGTCCCTGCATGGAGCTCTGCTTGCTCTACTGCAGAGCACTGCCAGAGCTCCCCTGCCTGCATGGTCCTGTTCTAGAGGTCCAAGGCTGCTGTAGAAACAGCCACATAAATATTTAAGTGATATTCACATTTTCAAATTTAATTTTTGCATGACCTGCTTAGTGCTAAAAATCCAAGTGTAGTGAGGGACAGCAAATGGAGATGGGGAATACACTGGGGCAATCATTAGCAAAGGGATGTAATTCAATGATTTTTAGCTTAGCTTTTACATTCATCTCTTTTACAGTCCTTATCCAAAAGATAACTCTTGTGCATTTTTCTCCTGTTTTGAAATTATTTGTGTTTAGCTTTGTACCTACTGAAATTACATGGGCAAAACCTGTGCAATTTTCCCAGAACAGCTGTGCTGGGAAATAGAAGCTCCAGGTGTTACTGGCAGACATTTAGAGGCAATAGAAGAGCAAGGTAGGGTAGATGGAATCTTTTCTTCTGCCTAGGGCTCCTTGTTTCTACTCATTTGCCTTCTAAGGTGGGTTTCTCCTGATTTATTTTCTGGTTTGTGTTGCTTGGTTTTTGCTGTTATAGATTAAATCATGATTTATATGTTTTGAATTTCCTTGCAGAGCCCCCAGTGTTAGGCAGAACTGAAATTTCGATATTGGCTAGAGAGCTGCTTGATGAACTTTTAATTTTTTTCTCTTGTTCATTGAACCACACTGATTCATTTGCAATTCCTATTTCATCTATTTAATTCATAGAAAAATACCTCACAGTTGTTATATTTATGTGGCAATCTTTGCAACATCAAATCTGCATTTGCAATAGTTTGCATGGATGTTTATATTACACTAGGAAATGATTGTTTTCATCCAGAAGCAGACAAAATAATCACTGGGCTATAGAGTCAAAACCCTAAACAATTGAAAATCAATATTTTTCGGACATTATTAATGAATGTAAATATTAGTTGAATTGAAACTGTTTTATAATCTAATTCTGCCCTTT
Source organism: Chaetops frenatus (assembly GCA_013400775.1). Classification (NCBI taxonomy): domain Eukaryota; kingdom Metazoa; phylum Chordata; class Aves; order Passeriformes; family Picathartidae; genus Chaetops; species Chaetops frenatus. Next base: position 482,081 of record VZTR01025583.1, read on the forward strand.
ATTCTAAGGGAAAGCTCTACCAGTACAATTTCTGAAGGTCCCTGATAATCCAAGTGATATTTTTGAATGTAACCAACAGTTTTTAGTGTTGAATATATCAACAATTTTGTAGGTGTAGGGATTAGCTGCCCAGTACATGTAACTGGTCCAGTCAAGCTGAGTTCAGCTGGATTGTTACAGCTTGATCTGGTCCCTGCCCAGCACCCTGTTCAAACAAACTGGGAGCTGATGTAAGCAGGGAGATGCTTGCACCAGGTAATACATGAAATGGCAGCCAAGTTCATATGGAGCCATATTCAGTATCCGTAGTCTTTATTTGCTGCTTTCATAAAAAACTTCTAATGTTTACCAAGTCTTTTCTGCATGGATATTGGTGTGTATTTTTACATCTTTTGAGATTCCATGTCCCAATATTAATTTGGTTTTGGTTTAGAATTTAAACTGTTGCTTATGAAAATTAAGAAATGTTTCTGTATAGAAGCAAGGCCTCCTAGGTCAGTATCAGTTCCCTAAAAAGGGTTATTGAGCCTTTTGTCTTTCTTACTGCTGCCCATCAAGATCAAAGCAATCAAAATTTGAGGAATATTTGGGCTAACATTTACTGGTGTGACTGGGAGGGAAGCCACTTTTTCACTTATGTTCTGCTGTGGGGAAAAGAGGTCTGTATTTTTGGGAGTAACTTGCTGGCATGGTTATGGAACCATCCTCTTGATTGCCATGGTCTACTCTTAGTAAAGAGAATGAGACTGCACAGACTTCGGATAGCACAATGTTATTATTAGCAATATTTCACAGACTGACAAAAGAGTTATCCTGACTTTCTCATATTGTGGTAAGGTAACCATTAAAGCAGTAAGTTATTAATTTTCAAAGTAAAACTGTTTTGCAGATTATTAAAGGCAGCGTTCATCTCGCCCATCTTCAGCTGTGCCTAATTAGATCCCTAAAAGCCTTGTGTAGACACCATTTGTAAGCAACAAAAGATGAGATGTACATTGGTATATAACAATACCAATAAACATTTAGCTAAAATTTAGTTGCATAAATGTAATAAAGGACGGTAAAATCAGACCTAGAAAATATTGCTTCTGTTTTGTAGCAGCTTTGGTGGGTTGCACTTTTTACACTTTTTAACTTTGTATCTCATCAATTGAGAGTTTGAGGACAAACATGCAATACAACAATATTTTGATACTGAGCCACTTGTGATGCCACAATACCCTCTGTTTTTTCAGGACAAAACCCCAAACCATACTGGTGTATGGGATCTCTTGTCAAGAGTGGAAATACATTCCTCCTTGCAAACTAAAAGCACTGTCATTCACTAACACATGTAATTCAAACAATAATTTGAGACACCCAAGTGTTGAGAGTACTTAAGACTGTATCATACAACAATTTGGGTGTGACATTTGCCTTACCGAAATTCTGTGACAAAACCTTCAGCTGCTCTGTAGTGGTGTCATGAATTTCTCTGATCAGCTGGGGATGCCAATGGCCCTGTGACTGCAAAACTGCTGGTATTTTCTTTAGTATGCAGAGTGGTTTGGTTTAGTAACTAAAATATATCAAGGTATGCTTTCCTTGGATGCTAAAGAAAGAGACTGGGGGTCATTTTCTGGAGACAGTGATACAAACTTATCAAGTGGGACAGCAAACCAGCACGTGCCTATAAATAAAACTGTTCAGTCAACAGAATTGTAATTACTCCGGTCTCCTAATGCTTGATCTTTGGCAGACAGCAACTAGAAAGGGCTCAGCCTTGAACTACTCCTCTTCCCAGAAAGAAACGAAACAGAAATGAGAAGCTGAGAGGAAGTCTCCTGAAGGCAAAAAATTATCACAAAATAGCTGCTGTAAAATACAAGTTCTGTCAAAATAACAGATTTTGTTGTAATTTAGGAGAATCAGCCAGAAGGTGCTTAAGGAAATAATTCTGCCTATAATTTATATTTTTCTACCAATTTTTTCTTCAAAGAACAGAATATGTACTCTTCACTTTTGGTACTTTTGGTTTTTCTGTGAACTTTTTCTAGTTTTATCTTTTTATTGACCTTGAAATTAAGTAACACAGAAAAAAGTATCAGTTACCCAAGCAACTCAGGCATTTTCCCCTAGTTTGGAAACGTGTTCATCAAGCATAATTGTTTCTACCATCTAAAGCTAAAACTTCTTTTCCATTAATATACTGCTGTAGAAACATAAAGGGAGCAGGTAACAGATTGTAGCTCAGATTTTTCCGTTAAAGCTCAAAGGTCTTTATTTTCTAGGTAGGATAGCAAGAATACACATATTTTAGAAGCTCTTAAAATCTAAATGATGAAAAATAATTAAGATCAGAATATGCTCCAAAGATAGCCTTTTTTCTCAATCCCTTGTGTAAATGAGGATTTACATTATTGTTTTATTTGTACATTGTGGCCTTTTGAAGCAAATGTGGCTGTTCCTATTCCCTGCAGTTTTGTTTGCATTGGGGAGGAGTCTCAGAACATGAAAAGTCAAATCATTGCAAATTAAACATAATCAGATGATGGTCTCCAGGTGTGTATCTGATATGGTCCAGTAGTAATGCATGTTCAGCCTCCAGGGCCAGTCTAGAAGTGGACCCTCTCAAAATGCATAAAGGCTGGGTGATAACCCACAGCACCACCTGATTTGCTCTGGATACCTCCATCTACTGGTTTATGGTACACATTAATGCAAAGACAGCCTATGATATTGAGATATTCATCATAAAGTTTATTTTACACTAGTTCACTTTACCTTTTGCCATGTGTTTGAGGCTGATGTTATAGATTTTAGATGTGCCGATTTCCATGTCCCTAACACTCAGAATTCTTTTAGGGGCCAGATCTGCATGTATCTGTTTATGGTTATGCCAGACAGGAGTTTCTCTGATTTATAATGTTGCCTCCCTGCTTCCAACATCCTATGGAGCTCTGCCTGTGTACCTTTGTCTTTTTCTATGGTTTTGGTTGGTTGGGTTGGTTTGAGTTGGGGTTTTTTGTTTGTTGTTTTTGTTTGTTTGTTTGTGGTGATTTTTTTTTGTTGTTGTTGTTGGTTGGTTGGGGTTTTTGTTTGTTTTGTTTGTGGGGTTTTTTTTCCTTTTTTCTTCTTTTTTTTTCCTTATCTCTGCAAGAATAGGCCTTGGCTGTGTAGAATAGCCAGTGTTTCCTGTATCATCAGATTTGCTTAATGTCCTGCAAAGAATTTTCATTGAGTCCTAGTACCAGTCCCATTGCTGTATGCTGGCATTTTTATGTGTATTATTAGGAAAAATGAGATCAATCATGCAGATTAGTTGAGCAAGTACAATTAAGCAGTTTGGGCAAGAGTCCTTTAATTTCTTGGGGTTTGGGTTTTTTTAAATATCAAAAGGTGCCTTTTACAAACTCGGACTGCCTCAAAAATTATTTAAACCAGCAGAGTGAAATACTCAGAATGGTTGGCTCACGCTCTCGAGCACGTCAAGGAATTTACAGTCATGTAGCCCATCCTGCACCTCACTCCCATTTCCCTCGAGAGACAGAGCTGCCAGGCCCCTCTGTGACAGCAGGATTATGGAGAGCATCATGTGAAGCCGTGTGGGTGACTGGAAGGAAGCAGAATCAATATCTCCAGTCATTATCATTGTATCAGTTGGTAATGAGGATCTGGGTATATATTCAACAGCAGAATAAAGAACTTTAAATACAGCTCCAACAATATAGAGCATTAGCAGGAATAAAATACAAAGCAATCTTTGAAAGCTAGGGAATTACCTAGCTTTTTCTCTATCAATGTTTATGCACCTAATTAAAGATTATTTGTGTGATTTAGAAAGTCATCCCCCTGTGACCTGTTCCCCATGTTCTAGTGAGGGTGGAGAAGTTTGGATTTCCTTATCCTTCACTGATCTAATTAGAAATATAAAGAAAATACTTTTTTTTTTTTTTTTAATAAAACACCCCCTCCCAGCATTTACAGCACCTGAAAATAAATATCTATTTAGAACTGGTCAACAAATGCTATGCAAATACCCATTCTTAAGCCTGTTAGCAGTGACACTGAATTCACCAAGACTGCCTACTGTATATTCCTGTGCCTTTTTAAATAGAAGCTCAGCATTTTAAAAAGGTTTCTCAGATGTTGGGTTTAAGATTTTGCTTTGAGAGCCATCTCCCCTCCAATTCATTGACAGAATTTTATATCAATGATGAGACAGTTTCTCTTACCATCTGTGTAATCACTAAAATCTCAACTACTGCAAGAAAAAAGAATGAAAACCATTAATGTCTATTTTAATGTTTATATAGGAAGCACTAGCCTTTTCAATATCAACTGTGACTGAGCTTAATTAAACAATTCAAAGTGAGAAAAAGTACAACATAGTTTATTCCTCAGCAAATTTAAAGTACAAGGTATCGTCAATGTAGGACTTATTCTCAAAAAAACCACCCAGCTACTGACATTGTTTAGTAGAACATTTCATTAAAATGATTCTTGACCTCCACAAGATTTTATAGAGCAATATGCTGCAAACTGGACATGCCTCACCAACTCCTCTTCATACATTTGAAACCTAATCAAAGCAAACATTTAATGAAAAACAGTCTTGGATTGACACAAAGCTCAAGTGGCCATTTCCATGTGTGATATGGCAGGAGGGATTTTATGTGTGAAATTTCTATAACTGTACCTTCTAGACTATTTATTGTATGTGCATGCACCTAGGGAGAAAAAATTGGTAGTGCAAAGTCAGTGTAAAATAGCAGGCGCCAAAAGCACAAGATTAGAAGCCTAGTTTTGAGAGGTCTTTAGTGAAGAAGCACAGCACAGGTTATATGGTTTCATGACTCTCAGCCTCTTTCATTTCTTCTGTAAGTTTAGATTTATTCAAAATATTATACAAAATTAGAAAAAGTATGTGAACTAAATATAATTGCTGTTATATAGCAAACAATACTGCTCTCAACAATGAAAGGAAAAAAAAATCTGTTTGGAAAAATACGTACTAATATTGGATTATAACTTAGTGTATTATTTACCCAAACAGATTTTTACTGAGTTATAAAGACAGACGGTTTTTATAATTAAGGTGAATGAATGCATTTATTTCAGTATGCCAAGTTAACACCTTTAGAACAACTTCTTTGACAGAAAAGCTTTTTAAAGACCACTGCAATGAAGAATGACTGACAATATGGAGCAGCACAGAAGGGACCTCATTAGTTTTTTACAGGAGGAAGAAATTGGAAAGTTAAAGCTCTCAGAGGGCAAGAGTCAGCTAATGTAACAAGAAAGTCCCTATCAGATTGTGTCTGTTCACCTACTCTATAGCAACCATTGCAGCTGAAATTCAAGTGAGAGGTGTCTGAAGGTACTGTAGAGAAATGTGAAATATGTTTGTGAGATGTCCAATCCTCACAGAATTACCTGTTAAAGGATTCAACATAAAATATGCAAAGATGCAGATAGAGCTGTCCTGATAATGAGTAAGCAAATACATTTTTACTATAAGGTGTTTTTGTTTGATGACAATGACAGAATCATGGTAAGAATTAAATATCAATATATCAGAGCTCTTATGTCACTCATACAGCAGGAGTAACTTGGAAGGCTTTTTTATGCTGTAGTTTGGAAGCTGTGCTTTACAGTATGTAGTGAAACTATTAAGCAATAGCAAGGATTCAGTACTGAACAGGTGTTTCATGCAATTCTACTTAATTTGCATTAAAATTTAGCAAAAAAAAAAAAAAAAAGGGAAACAAACCACCACAAAACAAAATTTATGCTGAAGCTCTTTAAATTTCCTGGAAAATATGCTGGATTCTTCCATTGTTATAACTGTGTAAGAGAGTTTTTCCAGTGAAGTGATGAGGACAGGCAATTCACAGAAATGCACAACGGGCAAGCTCCCTTCAACTTGTCTTAACACAGGGTTGCTGCTGTGGAGGAAGATATATTAAACCAATGAAAACTATAATCTTTAAAAGATCCTGAAGGGTGAATTGTCATCCTTTCTCTCTCTGACCTTCAGATATAGTATCTACATGTATTCTCTGCTCCTTGATAATACTATCAGACTATTGTAGTGTAGAACAATCCCATACAAAAGGGGTGTTTTATGCCCTATCAGCACTGATAGAAAGTTTTATTTCAGTTTTCCTTGCCTCTCCCCAGGCAGCCTTGGTCCCAGCATGGCCTGTGCAGAAGCATTTGTGCTTCAGCAAGGGAGCAGGACTTTATACCCCTGAGCTGGTCACGACAATTGCAAAAACAACTTGTTACACCTGAGAGGGTTCGTGCTTGACATCTATGTTTCAAGTGTGCAATCATGAGACATAAACTTGCTAAGTGAAAGAAATTTAGTAGTAAAAAGTATGCCAAGAAAAAGAAAGACAAGACTTGCACAGAAAAGAATCAGCAGAGGTGTAGCACAACAGGAGGAGAAGCAAGATGTGAAACACACTCCTGATGCAGCTACTGCTCCTTTGAAAATATGGGATAACATATGTCCTTCTGCACAGAGCTGAGAATAAATCTAACCAACAAAACACCTTATGGATCTTGCTGTAACAAAATGTAGAGAATTGAAAGTCAAAGCTATGAAATACTGTCAAATTTGTATTGGCAAAAAAAAATTGCTGCATTATTAATGGTCTGGTCTTGAACTTTGCATCCATCATTTTTGTAAGCCAGAATGTTTGTTAAATTCCTCTACAGAAATTGCACTTTAAAAGAGCATTAACATTATGTAATTTTAATACATGCATTATATGCTCAATTCCTAGCCTTAATCTCCCAGCACTATTCTTCAGCTATTAATATGTTTAGTTAAATAACTTCTTATACAGGGCTAGAGATGTAGTGACTGTATGCCATGGATGAACTATGGAAGCAATTTAATATTCTAAACATTTATTTTTATTGTGACATTTTTCATCAACTCAGAATTTGCTGTTGTTTGCTTAGAATAGAAACTACTCACAAATCAGCAAGTGAATCAAGGTTTCTGAAATTCAGTGTCATGGCAGGTGATAATTGATGCTTAGCCATTACAAAGGATCAAGACCTCATTCTTGGCCTGGTTTTGATGGTGCAACTATAGTTGCACTTATATCTTATGCCCTAGGTTATTAAGGATCTCTAAATCAAAGCTCAGAAAGCTCACTTAGTTTGATTTACCTTGGATGCTCATTAGGCAGAAAATGGGTATGAACTTGCTCTTAATGAATGCTGTTGTAAGTGTCATTTCTGCCTCAGCCTTTTATGTGCATTTCCAAAGTCTTGAGTTGGTATTCAGAGGAATTAATATATTGACTTGCTGGGGATATTGGCACTTGTCTTGCTGCCACTTCAAAGCCCCTTTCAAGACTCTTCATTAGACAAGCACCAGGCATGAGTAGACAGATAACTAACCTTCCCAGGAAATGTGTCTTTTAGGAGCAGCTTTGCAGGTTTTGTGATTTTTTTTTTTTTTTTGGTAGGACTATCAGGAGAAATATAAAAACATATGCCCTCAAAATATGTTTTCACACTAATTTCCAGGGTCTCCAGGATTTTAAGTCATACCTCCCAAACAAGACAAGCTCCCGCATTAAGTTAATCCTTACTTCCTCCAGCAAAATTATTATCCTGCATCTATACTTTACAAACACAGCTTCTGACCAAACACCTAATAAAATACATCAAAAAGGAAATACATGCATTTATAAAACAAATTCTTTGCAATCTATGTTCATTCTTTTTAAAACAAGAAAAAGAATTTTTAAAATAATATTTTCTTTTTCTTCGTCCTATCAGTACCATGAGACTGCTGATGTTGACATCCAGTCAATAAAGTCAGCAGGCAGAACAAAGCACAGGAACCGATAGAAAATGTGAAACTTTGTTTCTATTCCTTTCCCTTGCACAATCACATCTGAACATCAGCCAAACTTCTTTTGCCGAGTTTTTTTTTGTGTGACCGCTCTATTTCTCCCAAGTTTAAGGAGAAAGATCTTCACATACAACATGAGAGTATTAACTGTCAATACCTGTTATTTGTGTGTCAAGACATAAAACTGGTATGGACTGTGAAGCTTCTTCATGGTGTTATTTTTTTATCTTCCCAATGAAAACTTAAAGTCTGAAGATACTATGGATGAGATTTCAGTATGCAGGGGATAATATCAGTTTTATTCCCTTGTTAAAATTTAAGGACCTGGTATCTGATCTTATTCTTTGACAAGACTAGTTCATTGCCTCTAGAAAGCTGAAAAAAACACTATGTAAAGCTGAACCTTGTGGTATCTGGACCTGGAATTCTTTTTTCAGGAGTTTGTGTTCCTGATGGGATTATGACTAGATTAATTGAAAAGTGTGTGTGGACTCGAACAATTCTTATAGCAATTATTTAACAATTCTCATAACTTTTTTTTTTAGCTCAAGAACATTATTACAGCAAGAAAATCTCTCTCACCTATGCTGTTCACTATTGACATACTTTACACATACATACATACATGTTATGATCTGGTTTAAACACAAAAGAGCAAAGAAAATTATATCTCTGTGTATAAAATGGAAAGAACTTTGGAGGTTCAAAATATACCCAAGAACGTGATTAAAACCAAACAAGGTTACATGTTGGTGCCAAAAAATTATATGTTTTATTTAACAGTAAAAGAGGCAAAGGGAAAGAAAGAGATAAGACAGAAAGGAATAGAAAAAGAAGTGTGTGTGTGAGGGATGGGGGGACAGGGAGAGAGTGACAGGGGTTCGGTGGAAGCATATCACCCATCCGAGGGTGCCAGTGACATCTCCCCCCATCTGGCCTTCTTGGCGGCGAGGCTGCCCCGCTGCCACCAGAGTACAGAAGCCCATGGATTAATGGATGTTTGTGCAGGTGGGAAGGCCCAGGTGCCTCCCTGGCAGGGGCCAGTTTGACACTGTCCCTGGCAGCGCTGAGGGTCTGTTGCATCATCTCTGGTGCAGGCTCTGGGGGCCCTTTGGGGACCCCTTTGATGGGCCGTGACACCCCCTCTGCTGTCCTTCCCGTGGGTGGGGCTTTTCCCGGGGTGCGGGGCCCCTCGGCTGGGCTGGGCTGGGCTGCACAGCACAGGATGGGCCATCACTGCCTCTCACCAGGGGCTTTTTCAGCACACACCCAAAACCTCTCCTCTCCCCGCTCTGGTGTGAGGGTCTGTGCGAGCCCGGGATAACCCCGGGGCTCTGCTCTCCACCCCCCGGTGCTAAGCTTGTGCTTTGTGAATGTCCCCAGCTCTGAGCTGTTGTTTTATCTTACCTTCATCAGTGAGCGGTGTAAGGCCTCACTCCAAAGGCCTGTTCAGGGTGTGGTGGTATTCTCTGCAGCTTTTGTAATACAGTTTTAAAAGTCCTTCATGAAAACATGCAAGTCATAAACTGTAATATTTCAGTCTCTGACTATATACAGGAGATATTCCTGACAGCCACATGGCTGAGAAGCTGACACAGCTGGTTGCAGTTGCAATTTTGTGATGGTGGCTTAAAAATGGCATAGCTCCCTCTTTCCAGGGACTCAAGCACCGTGCATTTTGAAGGACACAGCCCACACCAGGGTCAGGCAGCACTCGGAGAACTATTTCACACTTTAATGAAGTCTGAAGTGTAAGTGTATCCTTAGCTTTTGCATCCCCAAGAGTCTTAATACTGTAACACCAGGGATCTATCTAAGCAGAGCATTTTTTCCCCAAGCCTTATGCCCAGGGCCATGTTTCTGGTTTGAAATTTGGCAGTGCGGGGCATACTCTGAGATCCTTTGTGTAAGGTTAAAAATATAGTTCCAAATTTAATGTCAGTGTCATATTTCTAATATTTCTTTCTCTATCTAACTTTAAGCAATGCACTAATACCAGGCTTTTGTGAAAACTATAGGGTTGTTCTTTTGCTGAGCTGCTTAGACATATTCACAGAGAAACTGGGTTTTGTAGGCATATGGTAAAATTCAGATTTTAAAAAAAGGAATACACTCCCCCTCCCCCTAGACAAACAAAAAGCCCAGTGACTGAAGAGAAGGTCCAGATCTCCTAAGTGTTCTGGCAGTAGATGCCTCCAGCAATGCTGGGGCTTACCAGCCTTATCTCAGAGATGCCGTTGACAAAACATAATGTAATACCTCTAAGTCTTGAAAACTTTCCAACCAATTAGGTCACCAGCAAAACTGAAACCAAGAGGAAAAATGTTCACTGATATCAAAGGCAGAAAGATTGGTCTGATTTATTTTTAATCTGCTTAAAATATGAAGCCCTTCAAGACTATGTGTGAGGGTACTGTAATGTAATTACAAGCCATTTTGAAGAAAAGATATTGGTAAGAAAGATGCTGGAAATGATTTTCATATTCAAAAGTAAATCTTAAAAAAATACTTTCATTTTTAAGTCTTGTTAGACCTTCTAGTGAGGATTACTTGTGTACACTGGATAAATATACTGCCAAAATTGTAGCAGGTCTGGATGTGATTATGTAAACTGAATACCAAAAGTAGCCTATGGTTATGCTTTTAACAGACTTCTTTATTTCAGCTCTATGTCTGTTAGACATAAAAACTGAAATAAAATGTGAATGGTGAATGTGTATTATTGACTGAGTAAATCTTTAAGTGTCTCAGAGATTCTCCATTACTGTTGAAGTTCCATTAAGATAATAAAAAAATTCTGGCATGTATCATTATAGATTATAAGCCCTATTCTGTTCTGCTCCCAAAAACCAGGCCGTGCAAAACCGGCACAGTAGAAAAAAATCGATCGTGCATGTTTTTGAGAGGTTTTAAGAAAACTAGGCATTTAGTTTAAACCAAGGCTCCATTACCTCTGAATTAATTTAATTAATGTTTTCTCAGAATTAGTAAAATATCATTAAATTTATTTTAATTACCCAACTTTTTATGTCACATTAATGTAAAAGATTGAGGAGGTATTCTGATACCAGTGTGATTTCTACCACTCTATCCCTTAAGGTTTGTTAGAGGATTTACTCCAGGGATGGTGGCATTAAATTTACTGGGGTCCCAGGTAAGAGTTCACACATCGTAGTAGAAATGATGTACTTTAAAAAAGGTTAATTACAATGAGAAAAAGTCAGGAAATACATATTTTTTGTATTTTTTGTGACATTTGAGTGCTGAAGAACATTCTTAAAATACGGTAAAGTGTGACTAAGTACTTTCAGAACAGATTAGTTCTGGTACCAGAATAATGTTATTCAAAATAAAAGAAAAATTCTTGCAGATATTAATGTCATTGGTCTAATCACACAATTAAAGATGCTGAAATGCATATGGGTTTTTCAGGATGAGATGCAAATGACATAATAAATAGATTGAAATTGGGCTTTCTATAATTAAACCAAAACAGAAGTCTCTAAGTGCTTCCCAATTTTAGTCAATGGCCAGGTAGAAGTGTTCAGTTTGAGTACAAAATACTTATTGCATGATTCTCTGATTATAGAGTAGGATAATTAAAGACTGATGAATGATTTATTAGTTCTCTTAAAATATATACCATCACTTCCATTTTAGCTTCTACTCCTGTTCACTTGCTAAGCTAAGTATAGATTTGAAGGTCTGAGGGCTTTGCCAGAGATTGTATTGTCTATATTTATAACAATTTAAAAAAGATACCTGTCACTATTTTAAAAGGTATTTTTCATTAAGCTTGTATTCTTTTCTCTGCCAGTCTTGTTCCTATTTTGTGCTCAGCATAATCAAGTCTGAGCACCTGTGAGTGGTGAAGTAGCAAACACCTACAGTGTCTTGATGTTTTCCATCTGCTCCTGCTGGAACTCCAGCTGTGCCGGCTGGGACAGCAAAGCAGGCCCTGGAGGGGGGCAAAGCCTTGTTCTGCTGCTGAGTTTCTTGGTGGCTGGGTTGGATTCAGTGCTGTGCAGTCAGGCCAGAGATGCCCATCCTCTGGGCTTGTGGAAGCCACTCGCTCACCTACACACTGAGCTGGGACCAGGGGTGGGTGGGAAAGTGAAATCTTTCCAAACTAACCATCAGTATAGCCACATTTTCCTGTGGCCTTCAGCCCAAAGCATAAAACTTAAAGAATGTAAATAGTCCCAGTTAATTCAGAGGAGCTGACGCTTGAGTATTTTACTAAACTGAAGCATCAGCCTGGATCTTTTGTCTTTGATTGTCTTGCATTGTTTCTGTTTATGTAATAGATATTTTTAATTTCTTAACTCCTCTATGCAGTGTCAAAGATAAATGGCAAATATAAAATTCATAGAGATTGTGTAAAGGATTTTAAATATTTCAAATTGTAGTTAAGATCTAACAGAATATAATCCATACTCTATGACAAAGTAAGAAATGGCTATTTCTGCTGGAAATTTTAGTAGCTCAAATCCAGTTGTGTCATTACATGAAATCATAAATTCTGTTTATGTACCATTGTGCATAAAATAATTATATTTAGAATAGTTTTGGTCAGTATCTGCTCTTTGAAGTAGATGTGGGCCTGCAGGATGCATGTGCACAGAATCACAGAATCATTTGGGGTTGTAAGGGACCTCTGGAGATTGTCCAGTCCAAGAGAGGGTCACCCAGAGGAGGTGACACAGGAACTCATCCAGGTGGATTTTGAATCTTCAGAGATGAAACATTCAAAACACATGTATGTATGTAAATGTAGCAATATAAATGTGTATATGTTGGCCTCATTTAATATTTTTTATTAATTGGAAGCAAACTGATATGAATATCTGATCTGTAGCCATGATTACTGAAAAATAAAAATAGTTATTATAAATTAACAGTAATAGCTGCAGATCACAGTTTTATTTAACAAGAAAGCCTTGGCTGCAGGACCTAATTGTAAAGAAAGTCTCTTCTCAGTGTAAGAAAACAGTATAAAAACCTCTGATATGTTAAAGTCAACAGAGGTTTTGAACCCAGCCAGAAACTGTGGTTTGTATGGTGAAGTCTGAAAGGATCTGGCAAATGATTTTGGCAATTTAAGTTTGCTAATTAGCACATAAAGAATAAACAGAGCCAATAAGTTTCCTCTTACTACTTCTTCCAAGTAGAGAGTAACATCCAACAGGAATACTGAAGCCTACTCTAATGTCAAATGTAGCCATTAGATCACCCATATCCTCTGTCCTGATTTTGAAATGATGGCACAAAGCTGCTTCCCAGGGCTGACCTTTGCTGGCAGAGCCCAGAGCCCACTTGCAAGGGGGTGCCTGGTCTGCACTGGTGCCCCAGCAGCAGAGTGGGGGCACAGGGCAGGCGCCTCAGCCTGGAGCAACATCTCCCCCATAAACAGGCAGAGGGGCTGGATGCAAACTCACAGGAATTAATGGAGAGGGTCTAAAAATGTCCTGACTCTGAATACATTGCACAGGGAGAGGAATAACAGGGAATCTATTTTGCTGAGAACCGCTTTATTTTAAGCATATTTTAAGGAGAAGGCAAAGCCACTTAGCAGACCCACTCGCACGGAATGCCCTTGCTGGAAATGTTTCTGCTTTTTCAGACGGGGATGCTGTGCATGCTAATATGCTGGTGCAGAGCTCAGCTGGGGGAGCTGGGTAAAGCAGAAGAGTAAAGACCTTGTAGGGAGGTTATCCTCCTTCAGGAATAGCTCCTCTGAAAATGCCTCCATTTGGGGCAGCCTGATACATTGTGGAAGAGAGATTTTCTCTTCAGAAGCCTCTCCCTAAGCCCCAGGGAAAAGTAATTTCTAGCAGGGATGATGAAGCAGTATCCAGCAAGGGTGTGCACTATTGGAGACAGGGTGATCAATCCCGCCTTGGGTTTGGTGGTGGGATTCTAAGGAAGGCTGGTAGAGCCCCTGAGAGCCCTCTGGCAGAGCTGGTGTTTGTATGCAGAGTCTGGCAGCTGGGCTGGAGGATCCGGGTGGAGCTGATGCCTGCTCACACCATACAGGGAATTTCTGTTTCTCTGTTAGGAAGGTATTTAAATTCACTTGGCAGTCTAAGCACACGAGTTCTTTCTGAAAGAGGTTTACTGCTGAAGGTTATGCTGTGCTTTTCATTAAGTCACAGAGTTTTAAGTGTTAGAGTTCTGCATAGTAAAACTACAAATAATTTCTACTGACCACGGTCCACTAGAAACTGTTAAGTGGATTTTTTTTTTAGGTAGGGATAGTTTATTGCAATTCTGCTAATCTATACTGCAGACAGGAGAAAGTGTTGCAGCATCTTGATTTCTTTACTACGTATCAAATATATTCTACCTCAGCTATTGTTTTTATTTAATCTTATTTTTTATTAGAGTGGGAGCACAGTCTTTAATCACCCATCTCAGTTGTCAAACATCTCTGCATGGAGTGAGAGAGAATAGAGAAAGCTGTGAATGCCATTATGGCAAATATGCTGTAGGCTTTGTTTTAAAATGGAGGCCATTTTGACAAGTAAGAATATATTTTTGTACAGTGTTTATAATTAATTAATGTCATTCATTTCTGAACATATTCTTCCTGTACAGTATCAGCCAAATCTCCTTTGAAATACATAAAGCAAGGGAAATGACAAACAATTTCCACATTAACCTCAGGAAAGCAAGTGTTGGTACTAAAATGCATTTCCATTTTCATTTTATTTGAGAGTTATGATTTTTTGTGAATAACATTTCTCTTTGCTCCAAAAAGATATTAAAGCAATAAGGAAAATGGAATCTTGAATTGGAAAATTAGTCACCTCTAAGAATAAAACTTCCCTTTGAAAATGAGAACGTTAATTATTAATTGCCTCCAGACACTGTGTCCCAGAGGTTCTATAAGTTTTTCTTTATTTGATTATATACATTTTTGACTGATTAACCAATTTTTTTATTCTTCTGAGTCATAAATTAAGGCACCTGCTGATTAAAGTGGAATTTATCAAGTGTAGGACAGCCTCTTGTGACAAAGCAGTTTAAAGAGCAGAGAAATAGCAGTAACTGTTGCATTTAAAAATGTTGAAAACATAGCTCGGAGGAATTTTTTTCCATCTCTCACACACACTTTAACTGAAGACTGAAAAAGAGTCAGATTTCCTTTTTTCAATTCCTCTGTTTTTGTTTAAAGAAGCTGAAGATAAAGAGAAGAATTTTTTTCACTCCATCCCAAGTTGTTTGAGGTTCTCTTATTTTTCTATTTGATATTGTCCTACCCAGCAAGCAACATCCTTTATTCCAGCTGTAAAGGACAGCACTGATTTTTTTCATAGCTGCATTAAGCACCACAATGGGCTATGCATGACCACAAGAGTTGTTTCCAGGTAACTAAAGCTTGTACTGCAGGAATGCTGATGGAAGTGGATGTGCTCAGCTCCCTCTTCGCTTTGCATATCAAACTTCTATGGTTTATGCCCCAAGTCTGGCTCATAATTTAAGCAGTAGGTTGTCAAATACTGAAAACATTAAATGCACTGATCTGCAGGCTTGTGCTTGTCTCTGAGAATTTTTCAGTAGGAATCCAATAGAGCAAATATAAAAGAAGTTCTACATGGTTTTGTTTCTGTTTCTTTATAGATTTTCACATATATTGTGATTTTATCCTGGAATGAAAGGTGGGATTTCTTCAGGTCTGTAGTTGATTCAGTTGCTGATGGCTGCCAAAAGGTGTGCTTGCAAAAAGAGAAGAGGTGTGAGATTGACCCCCTCCGTTACCTGTGCCTTGAGTTTGTGAAATTCAGAGTGGTAGCATTACTGGGCTTTTCAGGGTTGACTGGCTGGCCCTGTCATTGGCAGAAAGAATCTCTGTTAAGAGATTTGGAGAAAGACTTAGTTGTTATTTGATTTATAGCAGCTGTCAGGACCATATCAGTCAGGATTGACTCAATAGACAGTGGAGGCTGGACAAGGTCTGACAATATACTGTCCCAAACCTACCTTATGGAGATGAAAATCATAAGGAAAGGATTCTCACTAGAGACAGATTCATAGAAAAGGATAGCTTTTAACTGGAGAATGTATTTACCTCCTTAGCTGGGTGTAGGATTTTGGCATTTTATTGAGCTATGAGATGAAGGTCAAATAAATTGATCTGACTTCTACAGAAACAGGTAGGAAGTGAGATGGAAAATACCACAACTCTCATAGTTAACTCAGCATAACAAGCAGTAGTGGTCAGTAATAAACATATTAGATAAGCAACTGTGGTTCAAATCACTCCTGCTCTTGATTCTGTTTTGTCTCCTCTGGAGACATTTATTGCATGCAGTGGCACAGAGAGGCACAGAAAGAAGTTGTCTTTTTACTGCAGCAGGCCTTCATTTGCTTTGAATGTTAAATCATTTCAGAATAAACAGCAACTGAAATGACTGAAGTGAATGTAGTCTGCTAAAGAATCTTGCAGTAATGATTTCTACAAAGGGAATTCAGCCTTGTTAAAAAGTATGTAAACAGTAAGAAGCAATTCTAAAGCCCTCTGATGTCAATTGAAGCCTTTCTATCTCAGAAACTCATATATGTTTGCTTTAGAAAAGCAGCTTCTCTACAGTGGAATGCTCACAGCAATTTCAAAAACAGCAAAGCAATTAGTTTTCTTAGGCTGGGGTTGCTGAGGCTATGTAAAAAGAGAAAATAGGAGATATCTAAGCAATGGGTTGGGAGGAGGATGGAATAAGGGTCTTTTTTGGTGGAAAATCAACTTTAGCTTTCAAATCTCTCAATCTTAGCAACCTACAGTCTAGCAGCAAAGTCATTAAAATAACACTAAATCTGTCATGTGATAATGATCTATATAGTATTTTATCTGACTTGTTCACTTATAATAAGTTATAATAAAATAATAGTTCACTTTAATTCCTACAGGAAATGAAAAATGAATAGATGTTTAAATAAATATAGCTTATTTTGCTGAAACCTTTATGTGAAGTTAGGCTTACCTTTCCTCAATATTTCTAGGGACCATATTATAACACTAAATATATACTTGTAAGTTTTTCATTATTTTTATATTGTGCTTCTAGAAATGATCCTAAAGATAAAATTGGTTTTCCATAGCATACAATACACATTGTACATAAGGCCAGTACTTTAAATTTAATGGCCAAACTCATCTGGTAGTTTTTACCTGTCCTAAATGAGCACAGTTTTGCCCAGACAAGAATCAGCGAGTAATTTTCTTTACTCTTCGCTCAGACAACACGATTAATCCCTACCATGTAAGGGGACACAATGCAACTGGATATTCCTCCTTTTTTTTTCCCTTGGTGACCCATCCAATGAACCAATTAGTGAAAGGCCCTACTTTGTGACTGACTCTGAAGCCTGATGTACCTAAAATGGACAAAAAGGCTTCAAAGAACAGTGCTTATTCCTGGGAGAAACAAATTATCAGAAATATGTTAATGGCTAAAGCTAAAATAGAACAGAAAATTCTTGAGACAGAAGGAAGCCTTCTACCCTGATATTAGGAATCAGCAGAATAAAGGAACCTGTCTAATGATACTCAGTGTTCAAAAATGGTTGTTATAATACTAATTTTTGATCTGTCTGATAACTTATTCCATAAGTTCTGACTTCAGGTATGTACTAGACTGAGACTGAAGATGGAATGGTACGGAATTTTTCCTCACCTAATTTTAATTCCTTACCAAATAGGTGCCTGCATTTGAGCTGCTCAGCTACACCTCCTCACAGACTCTTTTCTGGGATGTAATTTTTGTCTGCTGGTTCAGGCAATTGCCCCTCTGTGGGACTAGTTGTACCTAGAACAAACCTGCTTCTCTCCTGTGTCCTTAAAGGAGTCCAAACTCCCTGATGAAATGGAGCTGGTTACAGCATGTCTGACACAAGGTTGATGAGCCCTGCCCAAGAAAGGGTGTTCACCTCAAGTGTGGCACTGCAGCCCTTCTGGCATAAGAGCAACTATTCTGGTGAATAAAGTCAGATGAAGATTTTGTAATGCTCAGAGATGATGGAAATAGAACTCCTTTTAAAAAAAGTTGTTGCCCAAGGCAAGCTTTTATTAGCATTTTATCTCTTAGTTCAGTTCAGTGAGTAAATTCATTGCTCACGGCTTACAAAGAAGTTACTACAATAGATGTTACCCCTTCCCTCTCCCCCAGCTACCCATACAAAAGGCGTCTGTCTTGCTCATTGCCACATCTCCCAAAAGGCCCAGCTGACACAGAAGGTTAAGTGTGCAGCACATCTGCTGAGGCACAATGGCTTATGGCAGTGAGGACAGGAGTAACTAAACTGTAAATTTGCTTCTACTGCATGCTACTTAACATAATAATTGAAATCTTTCTCTTCACAATAACAAATGGTTTTGGGGTTTTTTTTTTTGCTGATACACCATTTTTAGCTGGAGAGTTTAGAAGGTCCCAAGTGTTATGCTTTCCACTTCTTTAATGTAAGATATTACATAATGTATTTGCCTGTTATGCCCTTGGAAGAGGACTCCTTGTTCATTGACTGTTTACACAAAACAGAAATGCACAAGTCTCTGACAATAAGAATCTGGCTAATTAGTGTGACATTTGCAGAAGTAATCACAGATTACAGAAGGGCATGTAGAGATTCAGCTCAAACTTCCCAGTTATACAATATCAATGCACCCAGCAGAAGTACAGAACTAGAACTTAGGGGAAAATTTTCCAGGTAGTCCAACTTCTCTTCAGGTTTTGAAGATCTTTGTAAACTTACTTGACTCCTCACCTCCTAGTTAGCTTTAACAGGGTTAGCTTTTTTCCAAGCATCTCCTTACCTTAGTTATTTTAGTCATTCCTCTGGATGCAGCTTGGACTTGCCACTGAGTCCAGCTGAATCCTAGAGATTTCCTCTAAGCTGATCAGTGTTGTAGCAATATGCAAAATATAATTACAGACCTGCAATTCTCACATCTTCTCATGTGTTCACAGTTCAGGAAATATCAATAGATCACTGGTGATGTTCTGCCCTGCTCCTCTATTTAAGTAGAATGAGCAAAGGGATAATGTTTGTCTTATAGAACTTCTCAGGGAGCTAAAAAGTCTGGCTTGAAGTCGTCCTTTTCTTAGGTTAAGGCAAGGCTGTTGAGATATGTAGCTCTAGAGACATGCTTATGAGCTCAACATATTAGTGGTTAATTTTCTTGTTCTAGACTGAACACAAAATCTCTGAGTAACTTCATGGGGCTTTTGAAAGACAAGTTTTGTCTGAGTACTGAACTAGAGCTCTAACTCACCCAGAACCTCAGACACTCAATCCTTGCTTTTAAACTAGACTCCAATATGATTAGAACTCAGCCCATATCTAATACCTACTGCTAAATGGCAGTGGTGTAGCGTTAGTTCAGTTCCCCCACTGGCACTCTTGGCAGAACAAGAGGGTTTATGTACAATGCTTTTGCATAAATGCACAGTAGGAGATAATAGAAATTCAATACCTTCAAGAGATGACCTGATAAAGATGATCAGTATTTCTTTATTACAGACATGCATTGAGTGTTGGAAATTTGGGAGTTTGGGATTATTTTATTCCTACTTCTATTGTGCAGTTCTAACAGTTGATTTAACCTAGTCATGACTTGATTTATGTCTCTGTACAATGAATGCAAAATGAACCAAACTTCACAAAGATGTTAATAGACTTAATGCTAGATGGGAGTTCTGGTTTTTCCCCATTTTTCCCTGAAGTCTGGCACTGCCACTAGGCAGGAATAGTGTTTTCCCCTTTACAAAGGACTGAGCCCTCTGTGGTAACCAAAGAGTAGAGAAAAAGATAATTTAATCTCTGTTCGACTACTCTCTTGTGTAATAATGTGAAGATTAGAAACTGATTTTTCTATGTATTATTAAGAAAATATTAAGATTTCATGGCTGAAGAGCAGTAAGGAAGGGCAAATGATTCTATTGATATAGCTGTCAAATTTCAGCACGTTGAAAGGTTAAGAACTTGGTGTCTTCCAGCAAAGATTTTTAAGAATCTGATATTCCAAATCTCAATCCACCATCAATTGCAGCAGAAACTCTCTGAATAATTTGCATAGCAACTGTTGCTAAGAAAAAAACCTGCAGCCTAAACCAAATTTCTGATAAATTCAAATCCTATCAGCATTTCCAGCAGCTGGAGAAGACTAAATATACATAGTTCAAATGGCTGGCTTCCTCCAGCAATAGTATTTTTAGACGTTTCAAAGAAAAATAATGATTCAGAACACACAAATATTCTTGCTATATATAAGCTTGGGGGGAGGGGCAATGGCCATACCAAGGCAGCAGAGCCTCTGGGTTTCAGATGTGTTATCTAACCATGGGCATAATTCATGTCTGAAATGGGATGCACCTGCTCAAGCCAAGTGACTGATGCTCAGAGGAAGCTTCTGCTTCCCCCAGGCCCAAGCACCCTCCAAAGTGAGGTGAAATGGGTGTTTCACAAAGGCCTCTGAATCAAAACCTAAACTATCCCAAATTTATAGAGCTTCCCTTGTCAAGAAGTGTTCCTAAGACACAACAGGAGACAGTACAGAACCTTAGTTTGGTCCCCACACACCACTTCTAGCTGAGTTTTATTCACAAGTCCTTGATGCAGTAGTGTCCATCTCCCTAAAGGTTTCCTCTGGTGGAACATTTTTGGGAAAATGCACCTCTGTACCATCTTAAATGAAGGAATGAAAGGTCAAAGAAAAGTGGAATATTTCCCTTAGGAAATGGGGGACAAACACCACCCCATAAATGGACATGGCATGCCATGCATTGATAGAATCATATATTGACTTAAAGAAAAGACTAGTGTGATGTGACCTGTCAACAACTATTGAATGAGTACAGACAAAATAAATCTGAAATTATCATTATTTCAGCCAAAACCCTTAAGTCTTTGGCTTCTTGCTGTAACAAACCTATCCCAGACAAGGCCTAGGATTACCTGCAGACAGGACTGGGTAGGTGGATGACTGGATTGCCCAGCAGAAGGAACTAAATATCTGCACAGTAAAAATAAGGATGTTCATATTTTGTTCTCTAAAACAAACTCCTGTCAAGCAGACTCCTTCATCTGCTGCTAGAGGAAAGACACATTCTTTTGTTGCTATCAGTCTCAACTATGCTGTTTGCAGAAAACCGTCAAAATAGAAAGAACTTACTGTAGGTTTTTTTTGGTTGGTTTTTTTT
>VZTR01025583.1:503142-523718 GCA_013400775.1 Chaetops frenatus
TTTTTTTTTTTTTTTTTTTTTTTAGAGAAAATAGTACTCTCCTTCTAAATGCATGAAATTATATTTCTGCATAAAGTTAAGTCTACACATATGTCTGTATGTGTGACTGACTTTGCCAGTAACGGATTCACGAAGCCAAAAATTTTCAAATTATTTGAAATTATTTGTGTAGTTCTGTGGATGTTACGGTTTCAGTATTTCATTTCCTTGTAATGAAAAAAACCCAAAAAACAACAACAACAAGAAAAACAAACAATAACCAAAAAACCCCCACCAAAAAAACCCTTAGCTGTTTTATTTATGAAATTCCTGGGCTCTGTCTAGAACCTTACTAAGCCAAGCATGCTGGCCATACCTGCTAACCAAACACAAACTGCTTTAGGTCTTATCTGCCCTTGTGGCCCATCTAGTTTGTCCCATTTTTATGCAAAGTGGGCAGAACGCTTTCAGTAGCACTGCAGGAAGCAGCAGCCAAGACTCCATTTTCAGGTCACTGATTAAAGGGTATAACATTGCACTCTGCTCAAGGTATCTTTTCAACGTGCATTCAATCAGAATGTGGTTTTCTCTGAAAGTAGCTGGGTCAATAGTCTACAAGACCTGAGAGGCTTTATGAAGTATCCAAACCTTGAAAATTTACTCAGTGACCTTTCTGTAGTTTACCTTCAAATTCTGTAGTCCCTATTCAAATTGTCTTTTGGCTAAATTTGCTCTAGTGCTTCCTTTTCAAGTTGAACTGTCTTCTTCCATTACAAAAAAGGCCTCACTATTTTCTTTCAGCTATTTCTGCAAAAGTCAGAAGCAGCATATGTGTTACTAGTCCCCTTTTCAGTACCACTTTAAATACAGCAGCAATTGAATTGGCTGGATCAAGTGGCCTGTGCTTGAACTGCAGGACACAACAGGCACTCAGCTGCTGTTCAGCTGGTGACCCAGATCATGGCAAGAACTGACACCTGGGTGCCTCCCCTCCAGTGCCTTGTGCTGCACGAAGCAGGCACACAATGGAGACGAAGGCTCAGGTTCTGAGATTATGGGAAAGACCATGAAGAAAGCGCTTTCAGATGTGTTCTGAATCACCTCCTGTTCTGTTCAGATTCAGCCAGGGCTCTCCAGCATCAGCTCACTCCTGCCGTGCACCCAGCAGTCCTTAAAGGCAGTGCTTGTGTGCAGCTGGGGTTTGGATTTATCACACTTGTTACAGAAACTCAGATCTGCTGGCACATGCTGTCAACTTGTGCAGAACACTTCTTCAAAAATTTCAGAACTTTGTCTCTATGCCCATAAAGAATAAAAGGGGGTTTTGCCTTTGAACAACAGCTCCATGTCCTACATGGACCTGATGATTCTGTGGTATTGTCAATCTTAGGAAAATGAAGTCACTTAAGAATACTTTTTTTTTTTCACTTTTTCCAGCTAATTAGCACAGGATGGTCTCTCTAATGTCAAGGTCAGAGGAGTAGCCTAGAACAGCCCAGGCTCTGTCCTTCCATAGTGAAGGGGAGATCTCAAATCTCAAATAGGTTTGACACCTGGCAGTTGGACAATGTCCAAACAGTCTAGAAAGCAGCAAAGGCAACAAGCACAAGGCAAGAACAACACAGCAGAAAAAGAAAAGGGAAAATAAGTACAAGGGAAACAGAGAGGCTGGTGCACGTTTGCATGGCCCTGCAGGTCTGCCAGCAGCCTGACTATGGCCAGGGCCCCTGTCCTCCCATTGTCAGAGCCTCTGCTTTCTGAGAAGAGCTTTAGGTTTCCCTTCCAATTTCTGTCCTCTGGATTTCTGAGTGAAATACTCATTCCCCTCTCTGAAGATAGCTAACATTTGTTTTACAGATGAAATGACTGTATATCTGGAGAATCTTATGGGATATAAGTTGGATATATAAGTCTGATGTCAGAGATTCCACACTGCATATCTGAGCCATGTGTGAATCCTTCTTAAAAGGGGTTGGGCTAAGCCTGCCCTTGGGCCTTGCCTGGGTGGGCCTGCCAGGGACTCTGCATTTCCCTCCAATCCAGGGACTGGGAATGATCCACCTGGTTTGTGACTCCACTTGTCTCTGATCTTGCAGTTGTACTTCTGGTAATCACAGAATCATACAGTGGTTTGTAATACCTTCATTAACAGCAGCATGCTAGCATATTGGAGAGAATAGAAGCAAAAGAATAAATAGAAAAACAAGAACATTTTGGCCATCAGTTGGAATATTCTACATCTCTAACTTCTTGAAAATAGCAGACTGTTATTTAAGTACCATTTTCCAGCAAACAAGAGCTGTTGTTTTGTTCTTTTTGAAGGAGCAGATAGCTCTGTATGAAAATAGGAGTCTAGCTGTGGACTGCCATTAGATAATCTTTTGCCTGCCTTTGGGATATTTATGTCCCTTTTTGAAGCAGAATTTGGAATGCTTAACTTTTTTTTTTTTTTCNTTTGAATGAATGCTTTCCAAAGAGCCAGTCTGGAAGCCAGGCATTTAGGGAAAATGCCTTACATCCTGAGTCTCCTGGTGAGTTCCCAGGTATCAGCTATACATGCACATGCAGTGACATTACATATAGGACTGAAGGATTTATGATACTTTCTGAAAATATTTCTGGAACTTAGTTTCCATTAATAACAAAGACTTAATACATCAAAATACCATTTACCTCAAACACTAAATGCAATTGTACATCTGCTGTCTCTTTCTTGGCTTTCCTATTGGAGAAGCCAAGCCTGTCCCCATCAGATGCGAGATGGGACAGGCTGAACGGATCCATTTGGGAATGTTGTCAGCTGCTGCCCTCGTTAGGAGCTGGGAGCTGCTCAGCCTTCTCTTGGCTTCAGGCTCCTCTTTCACTGCTCTCACTGGAGCAACCCTAGTGCTGATGGCCTCAAGTCAGCAGCTGGGGAGGGCAGGGCAGCAGCCAAAGTGGGAACTAAGGGCTAGGGCTGTGAGCCATGTTTATGTTTTTCCTTTCAGTTGTCTTTGAGGGTAAGAAGGCATTATTGCTTACTTGAGTGCTGAAGATTTTGTGCTGATGGATGAAATGTGTTCCTGCCTTATTTCCTTCTGTTTATTCATTAACGAAGATAATAATAAAAATATTCAGCTTTTTATAAAGGAAATAAATTTTATTCTGAACAATAGACATTCTTATAGAAAATTATAGCATGTGTATTACTCTAAAATACAGTGCAATATTAACAAGGAGGACTGACAATAGCTTAATACTGTTCTCTTAATATATGTTAACATTATTCTGGATGTTTAAAGGAAAAATCCTACCCTTTCTCTCATAATAAGGATTTCTTTTCTTTTATTACACCCATCTGGAAAAATTTGGGGAAGCTGAAATATAACTAATAACCTATTAAGATCTCAGCATGGCATTTCCTGGGTATTCAAAATGCCAGTGTTTGCTAAAAGGAATATTTTAATATTCTGCAATGCAAACAAGGTCATAATGTCATGCAAATTAACTTCCAGATTGGAGAGGTCTCCCATTCACACATTCGTTATGCTCCATTTTCATGGATGCTGATGACATCAAAGCTTTTAGTTAAACCCAATGTTTTATTGCAATAGCTAGGCATTGAAATGATCAGTGGGTAATACTGGCACATCAGCAAAATATAGTTCTTAATATGAATTTGAAGGCTTATGCCTATTGAAATTAATGGTGAAACTTTTGTTGGCTTGATAGTCCAGAAGACATTTTCAATAGTAGAAGTTACGTTGAAATGTCTTCTGAAATGAAAAATTACAGCATTGTTGTAATATTGAGCAATAAAGCAGAAAATGCCTTCAACAATGAACTTTTAAAATCAAAGCTGCAGGGAAAAAATTGAATATGAAATAAATTATGGATGCTTTTTCCCCCCCCTTTTTTTTTCCTAATGCCATATATGGCAGTGACTTTAGGAATTGGAGAACAGTAGCTGTTGTTGAGGGTTCTGTAGAGGCTTTGGTAAAGAGCTGTGTGATTTCTCCAGATCACCTTTTTCCCAGAAGTCATGAAAATCACACTACTGTAATGAGGAGTAAATGAAACTTCATAAATATGTGAGATGCCAGTGAGTTGTGTGAATCTGTGTAGGTCTCCTACAAGTGAAGTGGAAAGTGGCTTAAAGAACAAATAAAAAATTGTGGTAATTCTTAATTTAATGTGGAAAATTCTGCTCCAGAAAGTAGTTTTAGACCATTCTTATCAATTGCTAACTGAACATGGTGGACTTGGTGTATAGGCAGGTACTTTAAATGATGAATATATTTTTTGAATAGGTCTTATAATTGTGTGCTTTTCTATTACCCAATTTCTACCCTAGCTCTGCCTGCTTAAACACATTTGAATTCAGAAGAGGTACTGTTAATTGCTAAAAGAAATGTCATTAGAGCCCTTCTCATCAAAGAGCTTATGACAGGTTAACTCTGGTTTAAGTGTTTGAAGGATGTCTGCACAAATGGACAGTCTTACAGTTTGAGTTCTTTATCCAGATTAATTATTTCTGCTCTGTTTGCCCAAACCTTGTACTGACCACATACATTTCAATTGCTTTGGGAAATAGTTATTCTTATGGGGAAAGCATCCCACAGTATTCCAACATCAAATTAAAAAATCAGATTTATGTACCACACAGAAGCTGCTGTGCCATTAGTTTTTTAAAAATTCTTTAAGAAATACTCAAATGCTTTCAGAATATCAGGATACAATTCCTAAATTTTAGTGATCAAGTGCCAGTATTGAACAACTACATATATGTAGTCTTCTGCTTACTCTATTAAAAAGTTGGAAATTTAGATCATTCTCGTTTAGAGGTGATGGAAGTATTTGTGTAGAACTGGGCCTCAAAAATGCTAATTTCATTAGGGAAAAGGTTTCAAAATGATGGATTTGTTCCTTTGTTCCAAGTCTTAGCACTTGTTCTGAAATTCTGACTAGGATTGGACAGTACCAGCTTTGGTAAAAAAAAGCATTTTAAGTGTGTATTATACAGACTCAAATGGTTGCCTGATTTCACCACAAAGAGAAAGAACCTTGTTGTCATGTTCAGAGAAATGGAACTGTGGAACAAATTCTTTGTGTGGTAACTTTATCAGGCAGCATCATTAAACAAACCCAAGCAGTTTCTATTTCTGAGGATTTGCACAAACTCTCAGCTTTTGATTAAGAAATAAAATGTCCCTAGAAATTGTAATGGTCTAGTGTTGCACAAATGCTTTATTTCTTCTATACTAGAGGCAGGATTGTAATAAAACACTTTACAAAGTTAAAATTAATGTTTCTCATGTCCAGGGAATCATTAATTACTGTATTGAGGATCCAGTGGCAGGATATGAATTTCTTTCAAGCTCCAATTCTGAAAATCTTACAAAATATGGAGGCTAGCAAAATAGCCTCCTATTTTGTTTAGAATGGAGCTATGAAAGGAGAAGACTTTGTAACATCAAAAGAGAATAATACCAGGAATAATACCAGGAATGCATAGAATTTAGCAAAATTTTTAAGTTCATAAATAAGATATAGTAAGTAAAAGAATGAAAATAAATACTGCATTGATCCTCTCTGGTTTTCATACCAGATTACTGCAAGACTTTTCTTTGCCAGGCTCTTACCCACAGTTTCCTTGACAAAGACTTTTATAGGGACATTTAGATGTATAAATACATCTATTCTGATGGAAACAGAAATTGTCACTCATGAGACTCCTATCTCTGAGTGGTCAGAAGTCTGGTAGAAAAAAAGCTTATAAATGATTTACTTAGGAAGCTTTGGCATGGAAAAAAGAAATTTGAATACAGATGAAATAGGTTTAGAATATGGATGAAATAGGTTTAAAATAGATGACACCATTAATGAAGTTTTGGCTGGGAGCTGCTGCTTGTGCCATGGCAGAAGGGCCTGTCCACTTGTGGATGCTGCAGCTGGTGGAGATGGAGCTGGATCCCCTGTGCCACACAGGGACACCCACAGCACCCTCAAGGCACAAACCCTTGCCAGGGAGGGCAGGATGCTTGGGGAGGCTCAGTTACACCCCTGCTGTCAGGGGGGAAGCTGACTCCAAGGTAGCACTCTGGGAATCTCTTAATTGATGCCAAACTCCTCATTATTTTGCAGGAGGATGCTCCAGAATCTTCCTTTAGGTGCCTCATCTGCTCTGATGAATGAAATGCTTGATGCCAGACTACCAAGGTTAAAACCTGTTTGTATTGGTAGATGGTGAAGTTGAGGAGCTGCTGAGCTCTCTTCTTTCATTTCCAGCTCTAGCAGGTCATCAAAATCCTTCCAGGTTTCTGCAAATTATGGAATTATAGACACTCATTCCAAGGAGACTGTGATGGCTTAGGTTTACCAGAGCAGCCAGTCACAGGCTCTGAGAGGAGAAGGAGTTTTTCCAACTTCAGTGTGACAAACAGAGCACACTGTACTCTTTACAGCAAGTAACATGAGTCTTTGCCTCCCAAAGTTCCTCTACCAGTCTCTTTGCTCTTTTAGTATCTAAATCCTGTCCCCTTCTGATATCCTTGTTCCTTCCAAAACTTAATCTAAGCAAGGCAGGTGACTCATTTTATACTTACAAGGCAAGAAATTTTTGACATTGAACCTATAATGTGTGTGCTGTGAATAGATCCCCAGCATGTGTGCAGTTGCATGGGAATTGTATTTAGTCAGCAATCCTCAGGGAAGGTTCCTACAGTAGTGAGCACCAGGAAAACAATCAGCAGACCCTGGAACCTGCTGACAGGGCATTATTTCAGAGTGAGCTGGGCTGGGTGAGAGATGAGAAGGTTAAATGAGGGTGGAAAGGTCAGGGGAGTTGCACTGCTACCTGGTGCTCAGACTAGCATATTATTGCAAGCCAGCATGGGAGGATGTATTTAATAGAGGCTTCAGAATATTATGACTAGTGTGTTGTCTTCTGGATAATGCAACTCAATTCCCCTTTCCCCAAGTCTTTTTTTATTATCTGAATTGAATTCTAAGTGTTACATCCAGAGAAACACTCTTTGCCTTTACTTGGAATTCTTGAGAGGGAAGCATCTCTTGCCAGGCAATTTTCAACTCCTGCTGGAGCAGGCTGAGTTGTTTATCTGCTTTTTACTTTTCAAATGGTTAATGATAATGAACTGTAATTGAGAATTGCTTTGGGCTCATTAATATGCATGTTGTCATCCATTTATCTCCCTGTTTCCTTTGAAATCACCTTCTCAAGGGTTTGGAATGATGTTTAGTATTCATTTTTTTTCTTCCTGCCTTCCTGTTAATATTCACAGGTTTTTATTTTTGCCCTTTTATAGAACTGCATTCTTCTAATTCTTTTTCTGTGTAAGTTTCTGATTCTCTCTTATTTGTTTTACTGTTTCTGTAGGCTTCTTGATTTCTAACCACTCTATTCTGGGTTTTTGAGTGTATTTCCAGTATACAAATAAGAGTAGCAAAAACTTCCCAACCTAAAACATTCAGGTATAGCTTGTTTAGCCTCTTGTTATTAATACATCTACTGTTGTTGTCTTAAGATACCACTGAAAACAAGATGTCATCATTCTAACTTTTGTTTTGTCTTGAGCAAAAACTTATTGTGGAGTAAAAATGTATCTGCGTGAGTGTTCTGGGTTTTGGTTTTATTTTGTGTTTGAACAAGAGTGCTTTGTTATTGCTGCATACAAATGAACTTCTGGAGACTCTTTCTTACCCATTCCTGGTGTCTCTCTGCTTCCCAGCCAGTTGGAAGTGCTGGTTTTACACTGAATTATTCCGGTGTAGCCTGGACCTGTGTGGCTCATCACCTCCCTGATTCTGTATGAATTAATCAGTGCTGTTTGAAAAACAGAACATTAAGCACTGCTGGAATATTGTAGGGTACAGGTTGCTCACACTGCCTCCTCTGCCATCCCACCTCCACCTCCTTGCTTGGTGCATCCTGAGGACCATCCCTTAGACCCACCCTGGCTTCATTTTTAAAGCTTCTTCATCTTCTCTACTTCCACGAATAGCAAATCTGCTTTCTGAAGCAATGCTCAAAGAAAATGGGAAATGTGAGCTCAGCTCTGAAAGCCTCATTAGTGTGTTTCAATATGAGTGATCCCACATGAAAGAGTAAGAGGACTGTATCATTAGTAAGAGAAACAAATTTTGTTCATGATCATTCACAGTTAAATGGAGAGCTGAAAAGAATTTCAGATGAAAACTAATATGAAATTGTGTTTATTCTAGTTCTATTCATTCTAATTTTAGCCAGCCTTATGAGGGTACTTTTCAAACATCAGATTTGGAAGAGATATTCCCATCTTTAAGAAAGCTAAAAAAATATACATAAAGCAACAACAAAACAATCCTGAATATCTGTAACTATTTTTATGTTACGTTGGTGCTTGTTTCCTGAAAGAAGAGTTTAGTTGTATGGTTTTAATGACAGCACTTCATTGTCAGCTCTCCTCCCTTGGCAACACAGTTCCAAACATCAACAGTGAGAGCTTGAAAACCTGCTTCTGAGAGCTTTTGACAAGCACAGCTCCAAATATGGATTTGACTGTACATTCTCCTGATTTTAAGGGGGGGGGGGGTCATTCAGAAATATTAAATCCTTATCTAATGATTCCCACCTCACCTTTTTTAACAGGAATCCTTCCACTTTACTTGTTCATGTTGTTCAGGCTTCTGACCTGCTACCTATTGCCAGGATGCTGGCAGAGAGTTATGTGCTTTCCTTTTGTGTTTTATTTGCCCAAGCTTCTATCCTAAAGTTTTTCCTTTACTTGAGAACCTGCTTAAAAAAATATTAATTTAAAAGGGTTAAATTTAGGTAATTTATTCCTGTATGATACAGCATTTTATTCCATATGAGGGCTTCTAGGAATGAGCAACTGAGAATTTTAGGGTGCCACTCAGACAGTGAGTCTGAAAGCAGTACAATTCAGAAGGCTTGCTGAAGCTGCCTTTGTTGTCACACCTTTCTACTTTATATTTGTATGAAGTATTTTAGAGGCCAAAACTGCAATAAGGGGTTCTTAATGCACTGTATTTTGGTGGAGAATATTTATGTTGTGAGTACCTAAACAAGCTGTTACAGGTTCCACTTTGAGTACCTATTTGTGTACCTTGTGGTGTTGCCAGGCACAAATCAAGCTGCTGAGATGTGCAGAGCACTGAGATGTCCATCCAGGTGTGTTTGTGGCCAGTGATGGCCACAGGGCTGCTCTGGCATACCTCCAGTGAATAAATAAAGCTACCATAGGTTCCTGAATTCATGAAGTAGCTCTTCTGTGAAGTGTCTCAAGGACAAATCATACCCTTCTGATTGTTGTGACTTATAAAGGAAAAATTTATATGTATCATGGAATATAACCTTTGGCTTCAAATCTTTCCTCATGTCATTTCTTTGCTAATACACTACTCTTGTGTTTCTTTGCAGCAGATTACTTGACATCATAACTCTTGTCATTACTTTGGTTAGAGGTTGAGAATTGTTTTAACTGTTGTTTCTGGTATGTGATGCTAATTCCATGTGTGCCTTAGTAAGCAAAAATTCTAGTTGTGCCAATTTTCTCTGCTTTCCCAAATGGAAAATAAGCAGGAGAGTGCAATTGCATAATTAGAAAATATACATTTGTATCTTCCCCCACTGGTCAGAAAGCAGCTTTGCCACCGTGACTCTTGCAGGTGGAAGAGCAGATGTTTCCTCGTTGACATCCCTGCTGCCCCTCAGCCAGCTGGCAGGAGAGGGCCATCATTGCCTCCCACTTGAGTTCACAGATGTCCCTTCTGAGACACCTTTACACAGAGGGGGTTCAAACTGTGCCAAACTTGGCACTGCTGTTTAGTCCACCAGGGGAGTTGCATGTCTGTGAGCTTGTGTTGTTGAGCTGATAAAAACGCCCCAGGACTGTGTCTGGGAAGTCACATGTAATGTGTCAGACTCAAACAGGCAGATATATGGGTTGGGATTCGTGTAACTCCCATGGAGACTGTTTTTCACTCACAAAACATCGAGAAGACAGTGTTAATGTCAGCTCTCATGTTCCTGCTGCCAAAGTGCTCCTTCTCAGCTTCCAGCAGCCTGGTGCAGGCCAATATTCCACAGGGATCGTGTGCCTGCTGTTAAACTGCCTCAGTTGGACACCCTGTCCAGATTTTGGGGTGGAGAGGAAAGGAAGAACAAAAAATTTATAAGAAATTTCAGAAGAGGAGCGAGCTTGGAAAGTTTTCGTCCAGTACAGGGCATAAAGCTCAGCACAGCTAGCACAGTCACCTCTATGCCAATTCAAATTAGATCAGCCAGGCCATATACATGAAGTCTTGTTTTTGAGAAGTAATTCCTGTTTCCAGCAGTGCTGCTGTGAGGAGCTCAGCTGTGATCCCTTGAGGCAGGAGTGTGAGGGAGCCTTTGCTTTGGCCAAGGAGCTGGGACATCTCCTGCAGCAGGTACTGAACGCTGCACTGCTCCAAGATGGCACTTCAGGAGCTCTTCATGCCTCCTAAAGGAAATCTGCATTTATGTGGCTAGGAACAGAAGGGACTTTTAAAAAATATCCTTTCAACTACTACAGGATGAAGGAATCCCAGAGAAAGTCATTCTCCTTTCTTTTATCCACTCCCGAGCTACTCAGCACTGCAATGATGTTTATCTAATAACTCCATTCTCCTTGAGGCATATTTTCTATTAATAGTAATTATCTATGACTTATAATTTGTCTTGAATTCTCCTTACTAGTGAAGCACTTGAACTGATTATGTATTCCCACTATTAGAATAAAAAATGATGTGACTGCATTCTTAATAACAGCTGCATATAAGTGTGTGCATAAAAATATCATATCTTCTGAAAGTGAGAGGTGTTTCTACCCACAGTGAGGTGGATGAATGTTCACCAATTGCAGAATAAGTGGGATGAAGAGGCTCCTGACATTCTCTTTAACGAGATAAAATGTCTCCTGACATTGACTTGCATGATTTAGACTACTCAAATAATTCTTAGTGTATTTATATATAGTGGAAATTCAGAGAGCAATGACGGGTTGGTGCTTAATTGGGAATTTTTACTGAAGTAAACATGTAAGAAGGTGCAGACCCTGATTTGGAGAGTTTACAGTGTATGTAGAAGAGACAGAAATCATTACTGTGAGGATTTCCCAGATGTAAATTCCAGAGAAATCATTAACTTCTCAAGGTCACGTGTGAGACTTTTGACTGCATCAGAAAAGAAATTCAAATGTCCTCAATACTGTTCAGTGCATTTACTGGAAACTCCAGTAAACATTGTCTAACTGGTGTCCTTTGGGATGAAAATTGAGTCCACACTGCTATACCTGAGTCTGGACTGTGGCTGAGAAAATTTTCTGTTAGTTCTTCACTGCTTTGAATGTTGGAGCAAATCCACCTATTGGGTAGGTGAGTGCTATCCTTTGTCTCCTTAAAATCAGAATTCAGCTTTTGCTGAATACACAAAAGAGGGTTGGAAAAATTCCAGCTAAAAGAAGACCAGGTGGACTTTACTTCTGTGCAGAATGTTTTATTCTGCAATGGTACAACACTTGGAGTTCCTTGTATGGTTATTGTGAATCTATTGGTAACTATAAAAACATGCTACAGAGGAGGGAAGTTATGAATTCTCATTTCTTTTCTGCCTTGACTCATCTGACCTTGGAAAATTGCATTGAGAGCTGTAATTTTGAGTGTCGTATGTCATCTGAGATTTGCACACAACCTTAACCTAAATTACTAAGAATTAGAATTTTCCAGTGCATAGGGTGCTGACTGTCATATTGAGCTGGCAACCCTGCCATCTTTGTTTTCTCATCAGTTAAAAAAAGCTAAAAAATCCCCAAAAAACCCACAAACAAAAAACCAGACAGAACCTCCACCACATTTGCATTCACCTCCCAGGAATAATGTAAAATTAAGTAGTTTATCTTGAAAAGTCTTCTGAAAAAATCTATTACTAAAAATAATTATGTTGTAAAACTGGACAAGACTGAAATAATGTGGACTTTTTGAAATGATTGCTCTAATTTTAAACATTCTTTAAAGATACATATTAGGGAAAATTGTCAGGCACTTTGGACCCAAATCTTTCAAGTTTTATGTTTAGAAAGCCCCTCGTTTCCAAAATGGACACTAATTTGCATTTCTTTATCTTATTTATAGACATAATCAATGCCTTTTTTCCAAAGGACATTGCTAATTCTTATTCATTGCAGCTACAGGTGTGGCAGTGGTAGAAGAAAATTGTCAATATTTGGATGTGCTGACTGGGTGAGGGGTGAACAATGCAGGCCTATTTGAATATCAATAGGTGTAGAATTCCCATGGGGAGAGAATTCAGTGATGTTGAGCCCACCCAGCAAATTAAACAATAAACATGAATCTGCATTTAACTGTCTTGAACAGATGTTCATCAACACAATGTGGTTTTTTTCTTATTTTAATCAAGAAGCACAGAACAAACATTAGTTTATTGGCATGGGGGGAAGTAGGGGGGTATGTAAATCCATACTAAGACTACAACCATTAAAAAGGGAGAGACCAAAAATCAGAGAACACTTCCATTTTCTTTTGAAACAAGCAGCCAGTAGAATCTGAATTGCAAAACAAACAACTGTGTTTTATTTTTTTATAGTAAGTAATTCATAACTGAAGATGAACAAGTCGTATGAGTGGTAACTGCTCCATTTGGTGCTGTCATTACAACGTGTTCAAATTACTTTTATATTTAATACATACATTTAATACATAATCTTACACAGAGCATTTAATTCCCATTAATAGTCTCATCTGAAAAATGTTTAATACGAATGCAGGTTTTTAGAACTACATAGTGAAAGCTGCATCAGGTGGAAATAAGTTAGATGATAAGAGATTATAATTAATTAAAAGGAATTCAACAGCATGCAGCATTTAGTTTTGAAAACTTTCACAATTCTCTCCTGTGGTTTTAGAAGTAAGACAGTGAGCTATACAGCTAGTGTCTTCCAACATTTCCATATGGAGTTCTCATGCTCTATGAAAATAAATGAAGGGGATTGACATTGTTGAAGCCTATGGAAAATCTCCTATTTCAAGGACACTGTGAAAGTGGAACTATGTTAAATTAGAAGTAAAAATTTATTTATCAACATATGAAATAAATTTACTTCTTCTAACCCTTGAAAACTTCAGTGGTTAAGTCTCAGAAGTGCTGAACAGAACCAGCAGAGAGGTGCTGTCCACTCACCCCTCTGGCTTTGCAGGTCTTTGCTAGCGAGAGTAGCACAGAACACTTTTAATAAGGCCACAAAGTGAAAATGTCTGTGCAAGGTATGTCTAGATATGAGTTTCCATAATTATCTTCTCATATTAACAAGTACCTCTGTCAATTTCTCTATTTAGCAAAATGAATGAAGCCCCTGAGCTCTGTGTACAGTTTTCTGTTAATTAAAGCAGGGCTTTGATATCATCTTTTAGCTGCTAGTAGGCAACTGCAAATTTTGCACAATTTGCAGGGAAGTAATGAGATGGAAATGTAAGACCAACAAGCCTAAAGCAAGAACATTGTTCTCTTCACAAAACCCTGTAAAGTTTAGTAACCTGAATTGCTTGAGAATTATTTTCCCAAATAGCATTTCTCTGGCTTGGAAATTTTGAATGTGGGCTGACTGTAGAGACATACTGGGGGTGGGGTTTTTTGTTTGTTTGTTTGTTTGTTTTGGGGGAGGTTTTTTTGTCTTGTTCCAAATAGCAAAACAATGCTGCCAAGGGTGTCTTCATGGTTAGTTTAGATTATCATAGAGCTCATTGCCTGCTCCCTCCTGCAGTGGTAGAGAATGTCACCCTACAGAAACATTATATGAGATGGGAAAATAAGAGGTTATTCTCTCATGTCAGTGATCAGACCTTTATGAATTTGGCCTGTTTGAGTTGGGTGGTTTTGATTTTTGTTGGATTTGTTTCTTTGTTTTCCTTTCATGTATGTGATGATGCCCTCATCCTCCCTCCATTTTCTGCCTCCCCTTGCCCTTCTACTCAAGCAAAACTTGAGAAATTACTGTGAAAATACTCTACTTTTACTGTCTTTATGCCCCCAAACTGGGAGTGAAATGTCCCACTTGCCAGTTGTTCTTAAAGATGAAGAAATAGAAGGTGGAATATGATGGCTGCAGGAAATTAATTTTTGCCAGTTTATTAGCACTGGAGGGACATTTTAGGTGTACCTAAACAGAAGCAGGAAAAACATGTGTCCAATAAGTTTTGCAATTTAAGTTACTTGACTATACCTATATCTACATTTAGAAAGTATCCCATCACCACAAAGGCTATATAGCAATTTAACAGGTTTAGAAGGACAAGAAACTTCCTTTTGGTCATTAAATGAGACAGGTTTACTTGTGAGAACTGTTCTTGCTTAGTAATGAGTTGCAGGTTTGAGTTGTCATGGTACTAATATTATAACTAGAATAATACACCCAGCTTAAAGAACTGATAGCAGGTAGGTGCTATATTGTCAGGAGATAGCTGATAGATAAGACACAAAACTGCTTTCTCTACAATGGCAAATACATCTAAAGGATCAAGCAGTTGGGTTAACAAATGTGCAAGATGGATGCCAAGTAGATCAAAACAAGATATAAAAGACACTTTAGAGAAATGTTTTCTCAGACCTTCCCCAACGTGACATTTGCAGCCAGACAGTTACCCAAGGCACACTCTGAAGGGAACTACTTTGCTCTTAGCAGTAGAAAAATGACAACTCCATTTTGAAATTTCTCTGAATATTTCCAGAGAGAAAATACTGGTCATAAAGAGACCAAGCAAAGTTAATGGGTGTTATTTAGTCCCAGTTTATCTCAATCTGATTTGATAGCAGACTGGGAGCTGAACTAGACTGAAAATCAGATGCTGTCTTAGTGCTGAACTTTTGACTCATCAGTACTTTATGAAGTATTTGAATACATTTTTATATCGTGCATGGCATAACATACAACCACAGCAATAAAACAAGATAGCCCTGGTATATTTAAAATTTACAAATATGTTTCTTACAATCTTGTAAGAAATCAGGGGGTTTTTCTCAGTAGAAGATTTTAGGCATTCACATTTTTTCTCTGTTTTGAAAAGCACTTCCCCACTCTCTTCTCCTCTACCTGTTGACAACAAATTAGTCTACACTTTTTACATAGATACTATTTAGAGAAAAAATACTGGAGAGTTTAATTGCAATTGTTAATCCATCTGTTGCATGACGAGATGTTTTAGAGGCCTCTCAGCATATTTGCCTGTACTACTGTTTTGACTGGAGACATTTAAGTTCTACATTTTCTGCATAATTACTTTGTCATGAGATTAATTAATCTGTGCATTCACTTGGCACATACATACAACTCTAGCATTATTCTATTACTTAGGTGCACCAACTCAATAAGATATTGACCTGAAATACTGTCTGGGTTCCAGCAAACCCTGGCATTTCTGTCAATAAACCAGCATTATGGGCACTTAATTGCATACACTGAAACACCAGATGAACATATGTGTGTCTACAAGGTAAATAAATGTTCACTAAATTACAGAGGCATCATAAGCCTTTTAATCAAAACATTTAATAGTGAAAGGTAAAAATTAACTCTTGAAGAAACAATTATGGAAAAGTATCTTTGAGTAATTTTTATAATATTTTTAAGACAAAATGACAGCATCAACTTGATGGGAGACTTGTACAAGGTTTTGTAACGGTGAATTAATATTGATTTACTGTAAATATCTGTATTTGGATGTGATTGGGAAGGGACTTTCACAGAGAGTTTTCTTTCTGTTAAGAGATATGCACTGTATGGGCACTTGTTTGGAATCTGGGGACTTGTAAGTGGCCTTGTTCTATTTTATGAAAACTTGAAATATCTCTGTTCTTCTAAGTTGCCTCTCTCTTATTTAGAACTTGCTATGTGATGGAGTTTAATGACTGTAAAAACATGAAAACTGAGGGGGTGTGGTAATAATGAAGAAAAGCTCACTGGCAATATCAGAGGTGCCATTTTCTACAGCTTGTGGTGGTAGATAATTCATGTTTTAGCAGTTAAATTGAGATGGAGATTAAATATATGATGCTAATTTTTTCCATATTGTATGTATCATAAAAATTAAGGACTCATGTCACTTTGCTTATGGAAAATAGTGCTGTATTTAAATAAAACCAAGGAGATAACCTGTCTTTTCCTAAGCCTTTCACTCTCAA
The DNA here is from genome assembly GCA_013400775.1 of Chaetops frenatus. Lineage (NCBI taxonomy): Eukaryota > Metazoa > Chordata > Aves > Passeriformes > Picathartidae > Chaetops > Chaetops frenatus. Next base: position 519,332 of record VZTR01025583.1, read on the forward strand.
GTAGCATAAACCACTGTATATGTGACAAATGTGTACTATGAAAGCCATGTTAATAACCTTGGGTGTGAACTGGCATTAAATTAGTGGTAAGGTAGTGAAAGTCTGTTTAAGATCTCAAATTGCTCTTGGCTTGTCCCAGTATAGGCACACTCATGTTTTTTCAAAAAAGTATGTCTATAGCATTTAGAATAACATAATGATTTGACTGAATTGCGTACCCAAAAAGGACCATGGGATTTAGGGTAATCACTTGTCTGCCCTTAGCTACATAATAGGCATCACTTTCTGGAATATTTTCTTTCTATCTTTTAAATAGCTCTCAGGAGATATACTAGTCCAACTTCCTTGTGGGAAGGCACTTATGAGAATCTAACCAGAGTACACTGTCCTTAAAATGAACATAGCACATTGGATTAAAAAATAATACACTTCCAGATTATTTGGTTTATAAAAATAAAAGGTGCACTGACATTACTAAGTGGGTATTGTTTCACTACTTCTAGAACTGGTTCAGCAGTAATAAATAAACATTGATGAATAATGTATTCAGCAGTTGACAAAAATGTCAGAAAAGAGTGATTTGTGTTACTCAGCCACATGGACAAAGACTACAATGTGAAAAAAGAGATAAAGTAGTTGTATAAAGCAAGTTTGGGATTTTGACATTATGAAAGTATTCGTATTTTGGAATAAAATTCTTGAGTGCTGTTTTAGATAATGAGAATGAGACTGTAGGAGCCACACTTGACAGAAATGAGGAAGGAATGCTGAGACGGACTGCCCTGGCCTTGAGTGGATGATAGTAGGTGGTGGTACAGCCCTGTCATAAAAGCTACAGCAATACCTATCCCATACACCTTAGTGAGTTACCATGGAGTTTGCTGTTCTTTTCATCATTTTTATTGGAATAAAGTGCAGAACAAACAAACAAATCCAAAAATTGCTGTGAACTTCAGCAACCAAGGAGTCTGTGAACCAATTGGTTTCACAAGACTGGAAAATTCCTGAACACATTCTAAGACAAAAAAAAACCCAACACCTTTTTGGCAGAGTCAGACTGGTAGTTTGATGCCTGAAATAGCTGAGGCTGCTTGATTTCACAGTTATGAGAGAGTCTTGTCCCAGGTAGAGCAGCTCATCACCAATAATGAGGCATTTACTCCCTCTCAGGGAGTGTCTGGAACAGAAGACCTTTGGCTAAGTCAGGCTATAACCATTCTCTGGAATTAGGTCATAATTCCCCACTGTTGTGCAAGGCTGTCCACACCTCCTCCTCCTACCCATAGATTGAGCAGATTACATTGCTGGCACATTCGTGGTGCTTTATTCATTCAGTTTGTGTCCTTTTGAAAGTCTCTTGACACCCTTGACTGTATTTTGTCTCTGTATTTTGGCAAAGTCTGGGATGGCTGCCATGCTCCTCTTGGTTCTTGTGGGCTCTTGCTCTGGAGGCCANTTTGTATTAAAAATGGCTTAAGAGGGAGTGACACATCTGTGGTGTCACTCCTGGTGACCACAGATTGACCTAACCTATTCAGTTTTCAATAAACTGCCCAGAAAAGAATGCAGAATAAAATGAGAACTGACAAAGGAAAACTGTGCCCTGACNTCCCCACTGTTGTGCAAGGCTGTCCACACCTCCTCCTCCTACCCATAGATTGAGCAGATTACATTGCTGGCACATTCGTGGTGCTTTATTCATTCAGTTTGTGTCCTTTTGAAAGTCTCTTGACACCCTTGACTGTATTTTGTCTCTGTATTTTGGCAAAGTCTGGGATGGCTGCCATGCTCCTCTTGGTTCTTGTGGGCTCTTGCTCTGGAGGCCACTGCATTTTTCCACTGGCTCTGCTGTGTGGGGATGGCATTGGATGTAGAGAGTCCTCTCAATTTTCTTTGTTTCATCTTCAAGTTTGCAGCAGGAACTGCTGTCTCAAATTAAAGGAGTTACAACCCTCTGAATTTCTTCATAGTGACTGGCATGCCATCCCAGGAATAGTATTCTAAATGTGTGTCCTGCATTTTATCACTCATTCCACTACGAAGTGATCCTGTACCATCATTAGGATCCTTGAATTTCACTTTTTTACTTTCCCAACTCTCTTGTCTCTGGGATAAATTATAGGTAACTAAATTCTGATTAATTTCTGGTGATGATGTTTTTCAGTGGAAAATTGGTCTCTTCAACAAACAAAATTTTTTGTTCACTAGGGAGTGTTTTCAGCATGTTTTTTTGGTGGAAAACCATCCAGCATCTTTAAGGAAGGTGTGGTGGAGACGGTAATACAATTTGGACCCAAACCTAAAATATTTTAGCCAGAAGCAGTAAAATGAACAAAAGAAACAATTTTGATAACTTATGTTTTGATTTTAATAAAATCATAGCTTTCATGAATGCTCTGATTTAATCTGTGCTGATCAAAATCTCACAGGGAGGGAAGGCAGGCTCATTTTTCTGTCCAGTTCTACATTTAAGCTTTCTAGTTCAAGAACCACTTCTCCTGTGTGTTTGATCCTCAGCCCTTTTTTTAACTTTCTCCTATTGGAGAACCCATCCAGCAGCCTTCATGCAGTCCTGTCATGCACATGCAAACAGCTTTGGCACAGGACAGGCTGCACTTCACAGAAATAAAAACTNCCTGACAATTTCGGAGGAAATTTTTTACTGTCTCTAGAATGAAACGTTTTTCTTTGACAGCAATGTCAAGCAGAGTTGTGCTGACTTGAGTGCTTTTTGCTTACCTTTGTTGATGCTGATTTTCATGTGACATTTTGGCTTCCATGGACAATGACATGTCAGTGAAAGAACACTTAGCAGCAAGGGCTTGCACTGCACTCAAGTCCAAGTGTTATTACATTTCTGCTGCTCAAGTGATGGGGAGGAACTAGAAGGCTCCCTGTCCTTCAACACCATAAACAAATGGCTCCTTGCTCCATATTTTTCCTGCAATCATGCCAACCCCTTTCTATCTTCTCAGCCTTTGAGGAAATGTTAGTGTGGCCAATCAGAAATATATCTCAGATGGGAAATGTAAGCTTTAGTCTGTAGTTGTCAGTGTTCCTTTTTGGAGACCATCACAAAAGAGATTTATTTGTATAATCTTAATGAGCAAACTTTCCTTTGCAAAAATATAGAGTAACAAAATCCAGTTTTGCCTTCTCATTTTAGTACTAAAATCAGAACAGTTTTCACTGACTCTTTTCCCTTTAGCAACTCCAGAAATTATTTTTTCCTTGCAAGGGTGTCATGGGATTGCTGCACCTTCAAATGGAACTTGCAGGGAGAAAAAGTCTTAGCTTGCACATCTCTGACCTGGATATTTTCCTGGTGATTTCAGAACATTGAGGTGTTCACTTATAAAATTTGTGACTCTACAATCAGCCCACAAAGGAATGATACCTTGTGAGTGAATAAATTACTTTCCAGTCTTAAAATAAAGGCAGGCTGATGGAGTCATGTGGATCTTAACTTCTAGTGCAGCTGGAATTATAAGATCACTTAGCTTTATTTATTCTTTATTGGTCCTGAGTAGAGCACATTTACCCAGTGGTTTTAATTTATTTCAAGAACACAATAATACTCCTGTGACTGCTCTGTAATGAGCTGTTAATGAACAAATCTCAAAGATAAAAAGTGAATTTCTACTATGACATTTTTGTATGCAGAAGAGAAGTACAAATAGGTCCACTCTATATAGAGCTTCTTATAAAGACTGTGTTTCTGTGGTGTTTTTGGCTTCTAAGTTCCAACACCTGTGAGGGTTTTGTCCTTTATTCACTGTTATAATCTCCTCCTGCTGCCTTCATAGGGCACATATACAATGGCTTGGAGTTTTTTGTTTTCATCCTTTATAAAAAGTACTATAATAGGCATTCTTAATACAGTATTTAAGGATAAATTTGCATTAATTCATGTAATTACTGTAAGTTGTTGGTCACCCTACTTTTTTTAGCTGGTCTTTTTTAAGGGATCTCAGTCTAAATTGATTTATGTAATTTTTGGCAATAGTTGGTCTATATGAGTTTAAGTAATGCAGTACTGTTAAATTGAATTATCAAATAGGCTTAGAACCTGGTATTTAAAACAGCTTATTATATATGTCACTAGTCATTTCCTTTCACTTTGGCCTTCCTTAGTCTGCTTCACTAGAACTACTCCACNTTTATATCAGAGTTTTTTATATCAGGGCACAGAGTTTAAAACCCTTAGAAAAGTCAACTTCTAACAGTTGGTATTTTCTAGGAATAGCAGAAGTGAGTATTCCTATATTATTTTTACTTAGTTTTAAATTTTAAAATATTTTTCTCTGTTCCATGAAAATGTTATTATAAACAAAGCAGGTATGAGGGTGGGGAGAAAAACTTTTGCTACAGTACTTAGATATGTAAC
>VZTR01025583.1:530612-594337 GCA_013400775.1 Chaetops frenatus
CCCCACAGTGCCCTGTTTCACAGGGAATTCCCATCTTACAGCAACTTTAGGTCCTGTTCTTCCTATTGCAGTACAGTCAAAAATACTGGAAAAAACCCCATACCCCGTAATTTCCTTTTGATTTGTGCTAAGGAAAGAAATATATATTATTTATTATAGTATTATTTATTTATTATTTATATTTTCTACAGAAATACATATGTATATATGCATACAGAAATATATACATATATGTATAACCTTTTTCTATTTATCTGCTCTTTTACTGTCTTGCTTGGTTGGTTACTGTTTGACCATAACCAGGATTGTTAAGAATTGACATTAATTGTAATTACATTTATTCTAAGATATACCTTGACATTATTAACATTGTTGATTACACCTGTGTCTACAAAGTATGTAACAGGAAAAATACACATTCCCTTCCTACCATTCAAAAAGCTGAGGAGAACCAACCCTTCTTTGTCATATCCACATGAAAAGCTCTTTGGAAATAAAAGACAAGCAGTCTTTGTGCTCCTGTTGAAATGTGTTGTTAAATACCAAGAGCTACTGCAACAATTTTAAGATGCTGATACAGCTTCCTAATCAAGAAGTTACCACCATTTTATACATGGAAATATTATATTTCAAGGAAATAGTGACTATTTAGTAACTCTCTGCATCTGCTGTAACATTAATATTTAGATTTCTTTTAAGCAAAGACCAGATACAAAATTTAGCTCCCTTAGCATCATTTGTTTTACCATAGCTTCTAAACATTTTAATTTTGTGCATAAACCAGTTTTAAAATACTCTGGAATCTCCTACAGATATCAATGTACTCAAAATGGAAATTATTCAGTGAAGCAAGAATGAGTATAGTTATTCTAAAAAATAACTTCTGGGTCCCTACAGCAAAATTTGCTTTTTTCAAAATAAAATGTATTTACAATTATAAAATACTTGCCTAGTATCCATAGTTTAATTTTTTCTTACAACAGTATGTAAAGGCTGAAAATAGGAAAGTTTTTCACAATTTTAGTTTGAAAGCAAAATGAAGAAAGAATTCAGTGCACTTTCAAATATATCCAAGTGTGCCAGTCAGAAAAAGCAAATTGCAAATGTGACATCTCTGTACAAACAATATTTATCATTGAGTTGAATCCTTAAATTGTTCCTTTTAAGCCCTTCAGAGTTAGAGAACAGATACAAAAAGGATTTCCCATGATCACTCCAGCTACCAGACTAGTAAAATCTCTGGAAACAGGAGGAGGAAAACAGCTGGAGCAAGGCCTTCAAATAGTTAAAATGGTTATAGTACCAATAAAAGAGTTGATGACTTACTAGAATCAATTAGTCAGCCTGTAAATATTTTCTCATAGGGATTAAGATGTTTGTGTAGACAAAGCAAAAGACACTGAATATCCTGAATCTGTGCGTTATTTCATGTTTCTGGTTAATTTTATTGTACTAAAATTTCAAGACAGGATAGAATCCTTACTTTTTATTTGGCTTCAAATAAAACTTTGTGTGCTTCTGACTCCTTCCAGTGTCCATTACACTTGCAATAATTTGGTCTTGGGTTTGATTTGATTAGGTGTTTGTCTCCTAACTACATTCTTGAGAAGGATTATGGAGATGAAGGGTGAATGATGAAATTCTGTAACTGTGTTGAGAGTGGCAAAATATTATTACCTTTAAACTCTGAATGTGCTGGCAGTACTTGGGCTCTAGAAAACCATTCTAGGGAGTTTGCTACAGGCAATTCAGTAGAATCAGCTCATAAAAAGCTGTTCCTTAACTAGTTTTGAAGTCCTGCTTCCAGGAAGTTCCCTGGGGCTGGAGGCTTGCATTTAGCCTGATGGGTAGCTGCATCTTTCTGTCTATTCAGCTTTAGATCTTGAAAACTCCCTGAAATTTTAGTCCTGCATTTCTAGATCCTGCCAAGAAATTGCTTGTTATTAGTCTGGTTATACTTCAATGGTGACTTTCAACAAAGAAATTTACACTGTGGTAAGCAATCAGCTAAAGCACACAAAAAATAGCTTATATTTCCTTTTTTTCTTGTATCTCATTCTTTATAAGTGCCATCTCAAAGATGAAAATTAAATTAAAAATAATTAATAACTAATCCCTTATCTTTTATATGAAGGGGTTAAAACATGATGGAATTACAGCTCCTTTTAATAGGATTTCTATCCAACATTATTTTGGGTCAATTTCAAGGAAATCAGTACAACTTCTAATTTTTCAGTGAAACTACGCCAATTTATACCATTTCAGAATCAGCTGAGTTTATTATTCTTAAAAAAACTCAAACCCTTTTATTGATGTTTCACATAAGTGTAAACATTCAATTGTTTACAAATACTTTAGAACAAATGAACATTATTTCCTTAGACAATTAAACAAAATAACAAGAACTTTTGTAGTAGAATCATTGTAAGAAATCTTAAGAAAATATTAATTAGAACTCTAAACAGTTTGCAGCTCTTCATTTGTCCAGAGTTTGCATCCAGGACATGTCCAATATAAATATTCCCTGTTTGAAAACTGAGAGCACCTGTGAACAGACAAATCCTTTGAAGTCTCTTGAATCCTCTGCGACCTTGAGTGATTTCCTTGAGATCTTGAGCTGTTCCTCAGTTGGACTGAGGGTCATTGCGAAAATGCATTGCTGAAGGTTCAAAAAACTGGAAGAAAAGTTTAGAGGGGTTAAACTGTGGGTTGTTAACCATTGTTTACAACAACTGATTTAACCAAGAAACCCGTGTGATTTCTAACTCTCTCAGCAGACTCAAAATAGAACTGCATTACAAGGGAGAATCCTCTTAGAATTTGATGCTCATTACCTGGATCATCAAAGCTCAGTTGTTAAGTATGTATGGCAGTGACTGTTCCTCCTAAACTTTATTTTTCTAAAGTTTAAACTGAAAAATGATGTAACGATATGCACTACAAGCTTTATAGCATCAGTGTACAGAAGCTAAATACTTTTCCTACTCTTGTTTCTTTCTCTGTTCTTATTTCTTCCCACTTGACATCATTAACATCTTCGACTTATTATGTAACTCTTCTGCCATCCTGCTATGTTCTCTGCATCCAAATAATATCCAGGACTCAGCAACTTTGGTTCATTCAGTGACTTTGTATCTGCCTGTGCTTCCAAACATAAAAGCTGGCCTCTGCTTCTTTTTCTGAATTTATCATCAAAATTTTAATGTCATCTCCTTATCTAGTTTGATTCATTCCATCACTCCATGTTTTATTACACGAGAAACTGTAATATAATATTACATATAAAAATTAAGGTAGATAAATTTAGAAATAAGATGCATAAGATGATGTGGCAGTGGCATATGCATTGTGAGTTATGTGGCAAATGTAGTTCTAGCAGCTCTTTAAAGGGGGACTCTTTGCATTCTAAATCAAGAAAATTTGAAAATAAACTAAATGTGCAATTCACCTACCAAGGTCACTGTCATAAATTAGTATTCAGCTCAACGGCTTAGCAAGATTTAAAACAGAAAACAAAGCTAAAATATGCTGTATGACAAAACAAAAACCTAGAATATCTTTTTCCACATTTGTCTGCTCTTCTTTCAAGAACTTTTCTCTTTGGCTAATTTAGAGGAATGTGTCTTGTTTGTTACTGTGTAGAGCTTCTTGTGGATGGCAGATTGTATTGTACCCTACAGAAGAACATGAACCATAGAAATGTGCCTGTTCCATCGCCCATGTATAAATCATGGGGATGCCACATCTTCAAACCTTCCACCTAATTTAATTGATCTTACATAGAGAGGGAGTAGGTCCTCTTAGAGTAACTCTGATGCTTTATTTTTTTCATAGTATAAATAGCACAGTGATATCACTATAGGTAGCACCTGTCAGCATTAACTTATAAAACCTTTTGAGAGAAAGGGGAGTTTATCTTACAAGTATCTTACAGCATTTTCTGTGGTCTAAAAACTAGCATTTGTTATTTCATACGTTTTGTAGTCCTTTGGTTATATTAGGTTCTAGCACTATACAGTCTAACACAATGCAGACAGAGGACTTCTCCAGTTTAACTTCTTTATTTTGACCAATACAATTTTTGTTTTGCAATGCTATTGCTACTCCCCAGTGTGAACCCATTTACTGAAATATCTTGCGTATCAAGTTGCACAGTGGATGACTGCTATTGAATAAGAATGTTTTCCCACTTGTTCCAATGGAGAATTGAACCCTTTATTTAAATATTAGGACCAGAAGATTAATGTTATCCCCATCCATGTATAAAAAGCATTCTAGTGAATTTCTTAATTTTAACCTAGGGGTTTTTTTTCATTTTTTTCTTCAGAGAATGATGCTGTTTTGATTTAAAATATAAAAAATATTAATCTTGCAATGAAAGTTTGCTACTAAGCTTCCTGGTTTGCAAAGCTTGACTTGGTGCAGCATGTATGGAAGTATAAATATAGAGTTCAGTCTAAGATACTTTTGCTCGCTGTCCAACCCTGGCTGCCCCTCCCTGTGAGAGTGGTGAGGCCCTGGCACAGGTTACTCAGAGAAGCTGTGAGTGCCCCCTCCCTGGAAGTTTTCAGGATCAGATTGTATTGGACTTGGAGCAACCTGATCTAGTGGAAAGTGTCCCTCCCATGGGAGGGATGTGGAATTCTGTGATCTTCAAGCTCCCCTCCAATCCAAACCAGTCTATGATGATAACATTCAGATGTTTGAAGGCATACATTTTATTAAAAACACCTTCTTCCTTAAACAAATTTCCAAATCAAAAAAGTCTGTGTAATTTACATAGTCTTAGTTTATATGTGTAATAAGACAAAAGATGATTAACCTGAAGAGAAAATTATTAAATGAAGGGGGAAGAAGAAGTTATCCAAGGAGCACTTTGAAAAATACTCCGTCCCCAAGGTTGTCGTAAATCTTACGAGATACACTACACAAAAATTACTTTTTCATTTCTGTAACATATGGTCCATTATTTAAGCCATAAGAAAATTGCTTAGTTGTGTACCAAGCTAGTACCAAACAGCTTAGAAAAGAGCTCCTCATTTCATGCAAATCTGTGTCATTACATTAACAAGGCTGCTCATTCCAGCTGAGGCTCTGAATCCAGAACATAAAGTAAAAAACTGTTCTTGCACTTTCTTTAAAGCCAAAGGAAGAGTCTGGCCAGAAAATAATGATAGGGGTTGAAAATGACCTTTGATTCCAGTGCTAATAACCCACTTTTACAAACAGGTTCATGAAATGCCTGGTTTATTCACTGTGTACCTCCAAAGACAGTAGGCAGCTGTTCAGTCTAAGCACATGAATTGGTGAATGATGTTCAGCACTCCAAACTAATAAAAATCCTAGAAAGCTGCACTACAAGAACTGGTGCACTGGAAATTTGGTTATTTCAATTAATGAATTACATTTTTTCCTCTTTCTGGTTTTTAAACAAAAGCCACACAAACTCAAAAAAGTAACTTAAAAAAAAGCTAATATACATGAAATACTGCACAAAATGCACTTTTTAAATTGAATAAGCTGAATAATACTGAAACAACTTTAAATCTATTGGGCCTGAGGGAGCCAAAGATTGTTTAACTGCCCTTGAAGTACGCCTTGCTTTGTTCACCCAACTTTTGTATCTCCTCTCTTTGAAATTAAAAGTTTACATATTTTTAATATAATTTAAAGCAAAAAGAATCCTGGTTGTTGAAAGTTAAAACCGGTGATAAACATTTGAATTAGAAACCTAGCAGTGTATATAACAATTATTATTAGTTATAACTGAGTACACAAATGGGGAAATGTAATTTAGGAGCTTGGTCAAAATTTACATTTATATTCTTCATAATTCAAAACACCCCAGCTGTCAATACTGTTCTCTTTTATAAATCTTGCTGCTGGATTTCTGTCATTCTACAATGATACTACAGAACATAATTTCTGAGCATGTTTGTGAGCTTCTACAGTAGTATTGAAAAATATTTATAGTCAGCACTTAGTCATAGACTCTGGAAGTATTTTAAAAGCTTGGTTCTTAATGTTATTATTAATATACGAGGTTTAGTGTAAATATTTCATCACTACCAAGGGAAATGGAAACTATGTTCCAAATATTTCTGGATCCAAAATATGAATGGTTGAATGAAATCCCTGGAGTCTCTGCAAGCTAAGCAGGCTGAGGAGCTGGCCTCTAGACAGAAGTTGTCATGATCACACAGGAGCTTTTTCAATACCTCCCTTCTCTGACTGAGATAAGTAATTTGCACACATAGTCAATATTTTAACATCAGGATCAGTAACTCTGGCACAAATGCTAAATTTAGCACTGGGCAGGGTTGGAGTGGCCAGGAGTTGGCAGCTGTGACCTCTTGAGAGACATCTGCAGCAACATTTGTAAGAGACAGCGTCTCCTACCTCCCTGCCCTCACAATGCCAGAGAAGCTGCTTGGCAGCACACTCCTTCTCTGAGAGACAGCATTTCCCAGATCATATTGGTGGCAAAAATGAGAGTCTGGTAGAGCAGCAGCCTCCTAGCAGAGGTAAGGTGCCACCAATCAGCTGATCAGCACTGTCCTGTTTCCTTTGAACTGCAGCATCTCTTGGCAGCCCACAAGATTTCCCTCAGCCTGCTTTATCTTTAATCTAGGAAATAAAGGTACAGCCTGATCCCCGCTCATACCAGATTTCCAGCCTCTGTTTTTATTGATGTAGGGACTTTGTGCATTTGCTGCTATCTAAATACCATCATTATCTCTCTAGCTGGCCTAAATAAACTAAATGTACCAATCATATTGACTGCAATGTACAGTGAGATCCAAAACTCTATGGCAACGAGGCAAATTAATATATTTTTTACCAAAGAAATAGGACACCATTAACTGTATTTGGGCAAAAAGGGGAAAAAATTGAGATTTAAAGCATTAAAGACTTAAAGTTTAATGACTGATTATTGACTGATTATTCTAGACATGCTCAATTTGCAGGGTACATGTCTCTTCTGAACCTCATGGATATCTAAAGATGTAATCATTGTCTGCCTGATTCAAACAAGCTTAAGCAAAGATTTTTCAGCTTTCTGGCAGTAAAGTTATATGAAAAAAACATGAAAAATATGTTGAAATGTACAAAACTAGAGACTCTTGATTTACAAACTTTATACTGCAGTTATTAATCCTTTATACTAAATAACAAACTTTTTTGGGGGAGACTTATGGTACTAGCTCACTGAGAAAACCTTAGGATATTAAAGTTCTTATCTCTTTTGCTTCATTGCTTCAACAGCTATTTCTACCATGCCTTACTGCAGGTTAAGAAATAGAAGATCTAAGATCAGTTTGTTTGCTGAGAATGACATCCTATGTTGTCTTACAGAGCATTTTCTGCTCAGTGCAGCATGGCTTAGAGAGAAGTGTTTACATTTCCCCTTCTCAAACAGCCTTTCTGCATTCTACTGGGTGCTATAGCTGACTTGTTTGAGAAAACAGTCTAGTATTACTCAGAAAGAACCAATGAACAGAGTTGCAACAGTAAATGAACAATTGAAATAATGCTGGCCAAGTAAACAGATTACATATTATAGACAAGTATTTAGAAAATTTACTACTCACTTCCATAGTGTCTTTTGAAAGATAAACAACCCAGTACACCAGGTTGAATCCTGCAAATGCCACTGGGAAGAGGATCCTGGAATACTGGTCTATTTTACTTGCACCTCCAATAGCTGGTGGTTGTGGTGGGGCTGGTGGAGGAACAGACAGTGGGTGACACTGGGATGCAGTATTTGATATTATGCTGGGCTCAGGAGACTGCTCTGTCTGAGATGTTATGGAGTTTACTCGCTTCTTCAGGTTAGAGTTGGAGTCAGAATGCTGTGAAAGAAAAAAGAAGAGGAGGGAAAAAGGTGATAGTTGGATGCAGAATCTTGGGTTCTGTGATCTTTAGACTTCTTTCCACCTTTTAACTTAACTTTCTGATTTTACTGTTGCTTCTCTGCTATAGTTCAGTCACAGAAATTCACAAAAATAATGCATCTATACAGAAGGATATATATGTTTATGGCCTAAAGCTTTGTTGTAAAGCCATGAAAGAATATCTGCTTTTCATATTTTTAACACTGTGGTTAGTGGAAGCTTCAAGAGGGAAAAAGAAAAGATGGAGCCGAAAGGAAAAGAAGGTAATAGTGTATCTAAATTGCAGTGGATTGGTATGACTGAAGTTTGTGTAGATATGGATCAAGAGTAAACAAAGCAGCAATATGGGCTGGCTCAGGTGCAGTCTTCCCTGGATGAACCCATTGATGAGTTTGGTAAACACTGAATGGCATCAGGCAGTCATGCAAGAACTAGAAAACTGCACAAAAGGCAATGGACTAACTTTACAGCTGCTCAAGACATGAATGATAAATTGTCCTTTTGTTTTTTTCTAGGATAAAATTTCATTTTTAAATATGTCTCACAATTCCCACAGCACTTCCATGCATACAACTGAAGATAAATGTACTTAACTGTAATGGGACTATTTTTATTTTCATTTATGGTGAAATGAAACCAAATTACTCCCATATTTTGTGCAGTATTCACAGCCAGGTCCAATTAATCTTCAGAAAGCTGTATGAAAACTTTTGTGAAAATTCAGTGAGAACTCAGGGACATGTAGAGCTTAGTTCTTAGTTACTAGGCTAGCATGTATATTAATTTTGTACATCTGTTTTATTTGAGGCCACTATTGCCATTATTTTACTTTCACAAGATTAGAAGTAATAGTTCTTCCTTCCAGAAATGACTTAGGAATAGGATCTACCACAGGCTCTAAGCCTTCTATAATGTATACCAATTACCCACTTTCACAGCAGTGTCAAATAGGAGGAAATATTCAAAAACCTTGCTGCTACTGCCATGTCCCAGGATGGCCATTCATGGATGCATGGCAGCAGCTGGAAGATGCATCTGATGGCTGAGAAAATACAGGAGGATGCCGAGAATGACTTCATTTGTTTGTTGTTTGTTTTGATATGAAGTAGTGTAGTGTGCTGTTAATATGGAGCTTAAGCCTAAAACTTTGTCCATAATGGATTGCAAAATTTTTGATTTTTGATATTATTGATAAAAAATCTTGTGCAAAAAATCACACAACCAACACAGATGTTCTTGGATTTGAATACAAAGCTTTTTTTGGTCAGCACAACGAGATGGCCAAATGACTGAAGGAGATGAGGGAAGTCTTGACCAATGTAAATAACTCCCAATATAACAGTACATACATCCATAGTAAAATGGAAGACTAACATTGGAATGATTCCAAGGTAGCAAAATGCTATTAGATCAGCAACTTCCAAAGTCATTCTTTGGGAGTGATTTAATGACAACCATTCACTTAAATGTAGCCTACTGTCAGCATTTTTGGGATTTATCTTGCAGGATTTCTAAGCATGGGAACAGATTTTAGTCAATCAGATAAATGACTGAGTCACTAATAGGAAAGGAAGCATTTTCTGAAATACATTGCCTACTCTCGTACCTGGGCCACAATTTCTAGATAACAGACTAACCTAGCACAACTGGTGTCTCCTGGGTGACTTAAAATAGTTGTAACAGGAATTATCCTTCCAGAAGTCATTGTTACTGTCAGAGAATCAGAACAAGTGACATTTCTACAACAGGATGCCAAGTCCTGTTCATGAATGAATGGATGGTATCCACTAAAATTAGGGAGAGATGGATTCCTTACAGCTGATTTTAGTCTAAGTAAAAGGTGAGGAGAACATCATCTTTCTTTAAAAGGAAAAGGTACTTTTTCTGTATGTATTTCCCTTACCTATTGTCTCTTTTCTTCCCCTACAACCAATCACCACTTCCAATTTGCTCTCTATACATTATATGACTGGTGTCATGTTCTGAATGGGTATTAAACAGCACTCCTGCTCTGGGCCTATCTGGAAAACAGATGTTTAGTTTTGTATTTTCCAATAATACAGCAAGCAACAGACAGATTTAAATGGAGGATGATCTACAGATGTGTCACAGAAACAGAAAGAGGGTTATCCACGTCCACTTGCACTAATCATAATAATAATAATAATCCTACTCTATAAACTGGCTGACTGAGCCAGTAAAAACAGACTGGCTGGCTGAGCCTGCCTTCCAGCTTTCACTCAAGTTCTGTTCCATTTTGCCTGCATGCCCTGCTTTGAACAGAACTGTACAAGTTGTAAGGTATCTTATTTTGAATTTATTGTGGAATAACTTGAGCTTTTGTGGAGAATATGTGGTTCCTGAAAATACCAATGTTAAGGTGAACCTTATCCCTTTTTATCTACAATATTCTGGTACAAGGTGGGTCAAATTCTACTCTAGATTACTCAAGCATGAATTGGGAATTCCAGTGCTGAGGTGATGGAGTTAATAGCAAGTAGAACAGATGTAACGTATGGTTTTTGGATGATGTTTAGTACTGAACATATTTAGAATGTAGAGGCAGTAAAATCTTTGTGATCATTTGAATAGACACTTGGAAAACTGTAATCCTGGTCATTATTTTATTTATATTTATTAAATCTCATTCCTACAGAAGGAGGGTTGCTAAAGTAGGAGGATTATCTCAATGTGATTTCATCTCCAGAAAAACCCTGAGCAGTTCTTTACACTGTCTTTAACACTCCTGTGTCCCCATAATAGCAAACTCAGGGTCAAGTCTATTTTCTTCTAAATCCCTACTCAGGATATGGAATTCTAAGTCCAAATTTATTTCAGATGTTTAATGAGGATATTTCTCAGTATGGGAGCTGCTTGTAGACCTGATTGCTGCCCCAGAACCACAACTCGTATCATTCATTGGAATTCGCTGCTAAACCAAGAATAGGAGGCAGTGAGGAGACCATAAAATTTCTTATTACAGTTGTTCTGAACAGCAGCTACAGTAATTTGTCTACTATATCTAGATTTAACTTCTCCTTTTGACAAAGATTACATAGAATAACATCATGAAAGGTAACAAAACATAGAGAGAAAATGGAAATTAATAGCCTATCTTGCATAGCTCACAGAGCCAATCACTCAAGTAAGGACTGTTTTACAAGCAGCAAGAACAAGAAGCCTGAGGCACGACACACTGTGTCATAAGGAAATAATGGATTTTCTTAAGTTGCTGAACCTTGATTTAGAGGAGTACTCTTGCACTCATGTGGAATGTTAGTCCCATAAGGCAATTAAACTTCCAACTCTCTATGAGTAGGCAGTGACACAGAGCAGATTGCCAGTTCATTGTTTAATGTGAGACCCCATCATACTGGACTAGACAAACACTGGTTTGTAAGGCATAGTCTGCTTTCTTATTAGGCTTTTGCAGCCAAGCTATCTCATCCCCTGGAAAGCTCACAAAGCACTCTCCTGTCTATAAAGCTCTGCTCTCTCACAGCTCTCCTCAATATCACTAGAAATTGCTTATACTCAGAATATCTCAGGAGGCTTTCACCAAATTTCTTGCCTTCCAGATCTAAACAAATACAGCATACATAACCTTAGAGTAAACAGAATTCTTTGTCTGCTTTTTCTGATTTTTTTTTGGTGCATGCTAACTGTGATTTATGAATGCACTTTGTTCTTATGTTTCTTTCCCTCAAGAGATTTCTTTAATTCATATTTGCAGAATTCTCTTCTCTGTTTCTTTGTACTGCAAATGCATATTCTCACGATCAGTTTAGTTTATGATCTAACAGTAATATGAGTCTCTTATATCTGCAACCCAGGTACTGGCTAACTTTGAACAAATTAATATCTGTATGTCCTTCCTTATCTCTCTTTTACTCTCATCTCTTTTTCCTACTAGCAATGCAGTAAAAAGAGGTTCATGAGAATAAACCCTGAAAGTTTAGATAGAAATAATGTGTTATTTCTCCTTTTCTTCATAGTTTATTTGATTAAAGAGACTGAACTTTCCTCATATCAAAACACACACACACAAACCAACCTAGAACCAGATCTCAGTATCTATAAAAGGCATAATGCCTAATTAAATATATAACATATTTTGCCTCTGCTCATTAGTAGATACAGATTGAGTAATTTCAACCATTACAGACATTAACAGCACATGCTAGTGACTTGTTTCCAAAAGGGGGAGTTAAATATGGTTTAGCTCCTACACCCACCAGTGTGATCTGTAAAAACTCTCCTTAGCTAGTGAACAATCCATATGCAGCATCTTCCAGCAGGAAAGTTCATTACAGTATGCAACATCATCTGGCCATGTGCTAGGGAACCTCATTCAGTACAGTTCTGTGCAGTTTCAGTATCCATCTCATGATAGGGTTTCATTATAAACCCTAATTTAGACATTTCTTTGAATGGCTCCTCTGTGGGATCTGGTTAAAAAAATGTCTATTGCAAATTATGTGTATTTTTTATAGATATCAACACTGTCCTACATAATCAAAAGCTGAATATAGTTTAGAAGTCATTAATAGCTCTAGCTTTAGGAATCCCTTTAGGAATTTGAAGTTACCTTTGCTAGAAACACTGAGGAAAAACATGCAGACTGGTTTTCATCATTTTTTACCCTAGTAAAAGGGTTAAATCACTTAGGTTAAATTACTCACTTAAAGCATGGGAAAATTGTGTTCAAATTCTTTCTTAACCTCCAGGAACTGAAATTCACTTCTCTCAAAATACAGCCTAAACATCAGGTGAAGGTGAATAAGGGGAGAGGCTGTTACCTTATTACTTCAAAGTAATGCATGGAAAAATTTAAAGATCTATAGAGGCAGGAAGCATAACTGAAAAATACCCCATGCCCATTGTATTAAAATTGCTGTCATATAAACCAGATATGCAGTAAGGAGAGCAGAGACTGGAATTCTGGTCATTCTCTTTTCAATGGGAATGTTAGGAGTTTCTTCCTAACATTTATTTGTAGCATGCCAGGAAAAACATATAATTGGCACAGAGCCTCTCTGCTGTCAAAATATGTTTTTACATTAAACAGATTTAAATTTTCAAAGCCACGTTTAGCTCTTAAATCTATCTGTGTCTGTCCATATGTTTTTTTCCTATAATTAAATTTACTTTATTTTGTTCTCTCTACACTCCTGCAAACAATGTATTGGGATTAAGCTTCAGTGTTCTCAGTCAAGACCTTAAAGCATGTAGCTGTTTCTAGGATGACACCTAAAGGGTGGTTGATGATCCAGATAGAAGTACTCTGTTACACCAGGATACTCGTTAAACAAACCAAATATATTCTGACATCATTATAGGAAACGAAATCCTCTATACCAGTGACATATGGCTGCTCTGCAGTTGGCCAGGGTTGTTACAGAAAATGAGAATCCTTTCCTGCCCAAGCCATGTTGTTTTGAAACACAAGGGTGGAGGGAGAAGGCAGCTCTCCCAGAGGTATTTCACTGCTCTGTGCTGATTTCTGTTAAAACACGAGGTCTTTTAGAACATAAGTGTAATCAAGCTGTTACAGGGTGGTAATCTTTTGTCTTTTACATGTAGCCTCTTACATGGAAAAGATGTCTTTTGATCCATGGGGTTATTATTCCCTGACCATCCCACAAAGCATTACTGCAAATGGTGTGCTCCACACAGTATCACCAATTCCCTTCCCCTGCAACTTCCAGGACTGGGATCTCCCTGGGTAAAGAAAGCCATCAAGAGGAAACAATGTGATTGATACAGAAAATACACATTTGAAAAGGATTTAAAAGTTAAATGCCATCATGGATTTATATGTGTAGGTATAAGTTGTTTAGTTTTGACATGCTAAAACCAGCTTGGCCACCATGTGAGTAAGCACAGGTTTGTGTCAGGGTCCAGATGAATACTCAGCTTGTTGCCATCATGTTCTGCAGTGGGACACCCATAGTTTTGTATTTCACACAGGGATTGCCTGCAGCTGATGAAGAGAGCAAGCCAAATTCTGCTCTCAGTTAACTGAGGTAAATAGAGAGGCTTTCCTGGAGCCAGCCCAGGCCTGCTGGGCTCTCAGCTCTCTGCTGAGCACACGGGCACAGCCTCATTTCTCTTACTGAACCCACCACTGTTCAGTGGCTGCAGAATTTGCTCCTACTTTCATCTACAGTAGAGCAGAATTTGGTCTTCTGACATACTTCTTTTCTGAATGTACAGGTTTTTTGGCTACATTATAAAAACCTGTGTGAGAGAGTTTAGCTTATTTGAATAAAGCAAATATTTAAATAAAATTAACTAGACTGAAGGGGAAAGGAGCCTGCTTGATAATATTTTAAATTTTTTTGTTTGATTTTGTTCAAGAAACATTTAATCTGGAATTAAAAAGAAAATGAATCTATTCTGTAGATACGTTTATCTTGATTTTAGGCCTTCAATCAAGCAGGAAAAGTTTCTAACTGGCTATTTTGTAACTCTTTTCTATTTTCGATTCTACCAAACCCATCTCTCTTATGCAGTACTGGGTCTACCTGTCATACAAAAAGTACTAGTTCAAACATCCTGAGGTTATTCCCACCACGATTTCCTTTATCCCCTCTTCAGGCAAGTTAAAATAACAGATCATTAAAACATACAGTCTGTTGTGTTATTATTCTTAATGTTGTTGCTGGTAGCAGAGTTCCACTGGCAGTTGTATAGCCATAAAAATTATCAAGTACATTTGACTTTTGGTTTTAGAAATAGACTCTCTGAAATCAAGTAAACTTTTAAGTCCTCACATAAAAATATCAGCTGGCTTCTAAAAATGCAAAAGACAGTATTTTTGACAGTTTGCTACTCTTCCTCCTGTATCTGTGCCTTCATAGACCTAAAAATTCTAACACTTTCATGCATTGAAAAATCACACATAAAAATGTTACAATCACAAAATAGATGGAAAACTTTACTATGCAATTTAAAAGAGTAAAAAGAAATTTAAAAGAAGAAAAATCATAGATTAGAAAAGAAAAGGCACCAAAGTACAGGGCATGAGAGAAGAAAAAGATGCTTTTAAAATCAAATAAAGTAGACAGTTAAAAATAATGTATAAGACATGGATTCTCTTAGGATTTTTTTTCTAGTGACTTGGAAAACAATATTTTTAGAAGGGAGGCTGCAAAAATGAGGAGAAAAGACCAAAAGAAGACCAGGAGATGTAAGATAAATTACTAAAGAGGTAAAGAATAAGAATTGGGCACTGTAGCAATCAAAAAAAAAAAAAAAAAAAAAAAAAGAGAGAGAGAAATCCAGAAGGAAAAGTGTTGCAAGAATTGAGAGACAAACCATTGGAACAAGTTCGGGAATACAGGGAAACAAAGAGTAAATTGGGATGTCAGAAAGGACTTCCAAAACTTACATTAAGAAAGAAACTGAGTATTATGCTGTGTGGCTTATTTAAAAATAACTGCCCTAAGACCAGTAATGTAGCTGTAGAAGCACGAGGCTCAATGAGAATGACAGTCCTGAGGAAATGGCCATACAGTCATGCAATCAGCCTGCATTAAATACACTGTTAGCATGCAAATTGGACTTTTCATATGAAATTATATCCCTGACTGCAGTACATCTATCAATGTGACAATATACAGAAGTTCCTTCCCCCTTATCTCTACCATAGGAAAAAAAAAGAAAAAGGAATGAAAAAAGAAAAGCTTCTTAAAATCTGTTATCCTGTAATCACTCCTTTTTCCCAGAATGCCTTTCTGGAAGGGAACCTTTTAAATCCAATAGCTAATTCTTCTAGAAGCCTTTTTGACTACATCATCTTCCCTTAAATTGTAAGTACCCTTCATTTTTATGCTCACTGAGTTTGCTCTTTCTATTACTGCAGAGGTATGTTCTCATAGAGAACTGATCCTGAGAGAAAAAAGTGGTGGATGTAAAGGGCTTGAAAATTATTGTCTTGCTTTGAGCAAGATCAGGTCTGTAGAATTTTGTGGACATTGTGGGCTGATTTAGGGACTGAGTTTACTTTGGGACCTAGATGTTATGGGATTTACTACTCTTCTAAATCTGTATGCTGTCAGCTAGATGTAAATAGTTTTCTTGAGCAGATTGTTGCGGGTGCTTCCTAGATGTGTATTTTATTCCTAGATTTTTTTTTTCCTGATTTTTACTTGGAGAACCTAACAAGTTAATATTTACAAAACAGGAAGGAGGGTCTATATTTTGGCTCTTTGCTTGTTTATGGCTGAAGACCTCGATAAGAAATTTGAGTCTTTTAACTTCTTTATCTTTTATTCATTTGTTCAACAGAAATTTTATATTTGGTGCTTAGCTTGGTCTGCTGTGATTCATGGATCATGTAAATCCCAAGGAGCCCTATCATCAGGAACAAGTTCTTAGCTTATCTGGGCAGAAGCAGAAGATTATTTTTTGGAACAATTGTCTTCCTGAGACTGGGAATGTGAGGGGGATGGTGGCAGTGGCTGTGAGTGCACCAGCAGCACGTGCAGAGTCAGCCTAACTGTTTTCATATTGCTTAGCAGGGACTTCAGTGAAAAAAAGGTAGTATTTTTCATTTTGTTTTGTTTTTTCTTTTCTACTAAAAGTCCTCATAATTAACTCAAACTTGAAGAAGGAAGTGCGTGAAGGACAGCTCCAAGCTGTTCCTCTTCATGATGTAGTAGCTATCAATATTTTCCTCGTGCTATCCAAAACCAGGTGAACTTTTTGATTTTTTTTTTCTGATTGCTTGTTCTCCAAAAAAGAGTCAGCAAAACTTATTAGTTATGATTTTAATGGTTTGAAAGTACTTAAATGTTGTAACTTTAACTGCTATTTATCAGCAAATGTGGAAAAAATACTATATGGTGGGTAAGGTCTTGCCTTGACATGGGCACCTCTTAGATTTACTTCCTTATTCAATTACAGATTCAGAGGTTTTGCAAAACGTTTTTCAAATTCTGTTGTTCCTCTGAAAATTGAAATGGTGGTGGTAGTAAAACTGATTTTGAAACAGGAAGACCACAATGATAAATATATTGACAAATGTTGTGAGACAGCATTCACGATTTAGCATGAGATTTACAGAATCATAATTGCGAGCAATTCTGACAGTTTTTTTAATACGAGAAAGACTTTCTGTCTTTCACATGTACTAAAATCTATCCTTCATTTATGTTTTTGTTCCCCCACACTTCCACCAACATAGACTTCATAAAGGTAACAGATGCCAAGTTTATGTAAAGGCTAATTACCCATATTCCAGATGACCCACTTATGGTATGTACATTCTACTACAGTGATCCCATAATCATCTAGCCAATGCACATGTTCATTCTATTGTACGCTGTCCCACAAATTCTGCAGACTTACTGAGAACCACAGTTGCCTGACCACACTGCCTACAGCATTGCTCAAGAGAAGTATCATGGATAACAGTCTAATGGCTTTCCTTAAATATCTTGCCAAATAAACATCTGTGTGGAAAACCATATTGCAAATTTAAATAAACACCACAAATAAATGAAGTATTTTCCTTTTCTGGAATCAGAACAATGTCTTTGATAAAAAGACATGATCTGGTTACATAGTCTGTTTCAGGTTAAGATCACTTTAATATTGTTTTGCATTCACTACTTCAGCTGCCTGTTCCTATATGATGCCTATTATCAGAAAAGCAAGCAATTACCGAGACAATCTCGTCCTCTGCCGGTACAGTTGCTGCTGATAGTGCTGCTGCCAGTGCTGCTGCCCTGGCTGCCTTCCTCATCGCTCTCTGAGTCTGGAGATTGGTGAAGTAGTTGACAGCTGCAAACTCAATAAGTGCAGAGAAGACAAAGGCAAAGCACACGGCTATGAACCAATCCATGGCAGTGGCATAGGACACCTTGGGCAGAGAATGGCGAGCACTGATGCTTAAAGTGGTCATTGTGAGAACTGTTGTGATTCCTTGAAAAGAAGAGAAAGAAATGGGGGCATTAGAACTTTGCTTCAGCCCTGCTACTCTTAAATTCATATATATGAAAAAACACAAACCAAGACCCTTCTTGGTTTTAGCTGTCATCCTACATCCCAGCTAACCAACAAGACTCATAAGTATTTTGTATCCTTAAATAACTCATCTATACTGGATTCAGCATCTAAAAGGTCTGGAAAAACTTCTTTAATGCATTAAGCAGACTGAAAGGTAAGATAACATTCTACATGGTGCAGTTTCTTAGAATTGTGATAAACATGACTATAACAAAATCCAGGCTCAAAATACAAAGGAGACTTTCCTTGTGGGGTTAGTAAGTGGAATTTTTGGCAGAAACCTGAATTCACATATTGTCATTCCGCAACAGTGACCCTCTCTTTCTCCTGTTGTTGTACAAGACAGACCATGGCTTACAGAACCCTCATTAAGTCAGTCAAATTCTACATTTAAAAACAGTTGGAGCCTGATCCAAACATCTCAAGTAATAATGCTTTGGTCCCCCGAGCTGTTGTCTTTAATCACTGGATACATTTTTCAAGATTCACTAAGAGTATCTTGATTTGAAAGCGCCTGTAGATATAGATAGGGAAGGACAGAAAAGCTACTTCTCTAGAGCTGCTTATCTATTTTCACAGAGCAAATCTAGTCATGTAGCTCATGGGCCCCATGGTGTTCTTCACATGAACTCATGAATTTATTCTTTCTGTGTTGGAGCGTACAGCATTAATAATGTAGGAAATACACTTACTTCCTACTGCTGACTGATACAAGCAAAAAATGCAAGAACAAACTCAATTATTTACATACAAGCCTCTGTGACTCGTATTTACTTATAATTATGCCTCCTAGAATGTAAAAACTGTGGGTATTTAAAGACAGTAAGGTGGAGACTATCCTCTTCTCCTATTTTCTGCACTGGGAAAAGAGTAGGTGGGGAAGTAAAAGAGATTATAATGTTCTATTGTAATGGTCATGTTGAGTTGATGAAGCAATGTTACGAGTGGTGGTGCTCAGAGGAAAGGATGCAGTGTCATAGCATATTGCAGCATCCAGACAGGGTGACATTATTTTCAGAGTTTCTCTGCAACTCTTTCACATGGTGTGGCTTGCCAGCTCTCTAAGTTTAACTATGTCCCAATGTCATTACTTAACATGTTTTAATGAAATACAAATTGGAGATGGTATAGAAATATGTGGGATCCCTACTTCTCCCAAATCTGCCAGATTCATTTTATAATATGAATACAAGTATGCTGAGATATATTGCAATTTCAAAGGTCCAGAATGAACTCCTCAAAATGATGTGTGATTAGATTAGAATCTGTCCATGTGCTAGTTAGTAATAAAATTGATATATTCTGTGTCTGAATAAAACTTACTGCAGCAGGAATTTAACTTTGGAATAAGTCTCCTATTCTATTACAGATATAGATAAGAATTCTCTCAATGTGGAGTGAATATTGATGAAATGCTTTGCACTGTGGAAAGCTACTTTATCAAACTGAATACCAAATTACGGTTGGTAAACTGTGCAACTGCTGATTGTTTACCCTTGTCTTTACACTTTGAACACTTCTTGGTAAGTTTTGAAGAATATATTACATAATGCAAACACTGAAATCTGATAACTGGCATCCATTTTGGAGGTAAACATAGTCTTTAAATTATTTTGTGCTGAGAAACTGGTTTAGGCACATCTTTTCTACTATTAATTTCTCTTCTCTCAAACTTAGTTTTGGGACTTACAAGTAAAAGAGAAAGTTTATAATTCAAGTATTTGCAATATGATGCATTTTAAACCTTCTCCATTTTAAAACTTTTCTTTTTCTTTGAAAAAGACCAGAAGTCTTTTTTTCGTCATAGGGAATTTTCCCTCTTTTCCTTAGATTAAGGTATTTAGAATCCATGGGATTTTGAACAAGTCAGGATTACAAATTCAGGTTGTGCCCCGGGAGAAATACAAATGGAATAAGAATTGAAATGTTCTTTTAAAATGCTATTCACTATTTCCCACAATACAGAAAGGTGTTTAGTTTACTCTTTTCATAAAATATTTTCTCAAGTCCATGTTACTCTTCAGTACAACACCTAAGAGCTGTTATTCCAGTGTTTGGGAATTCCAGTGTTCCTGAGATTTCAAACCACTGGAAAGAAAAAAAAAGGCCCTGCCATGCAGTATAGATACATCTTTCTCATTATAACTCCAACCTATGCTAGGGACATTGTTCTTCTTGCTGATCTTTATCCATCTAAAGCTTTTGTTAGTTGTTTAGATACCTTTGTAGCCAAGGGGATGAGAGCACTCCAGAATGTGTATTAGATGAGGTGCCTTATGTCAAATAATAACTCCATTCCATGTGATTTTTTTTTCTTTTAAAGCTTTAACTCATATTGGTTTCACAAGACAATAAATCCATAGGAAAAAAATCCTCTTTAAGAAATGAAGAGGTTGACATTTACTCTGAAATTGTCCCTTCCTGCCTACAAAAATGTATTGAAAATCATCACAAACAAGTCTGGCTAACCAAACATTCTGAGTCAAGAATTTTGACCCTCATAGCAAATTGACTATCATTTGGTTTCACTTTCGTATTTAGTTTTACTGACTGAAACCTACTAGCTGCCTTTTCTAATCCCCCCCGGATTACAGGAGTTGATTGACACAACAGATTCAATACAGTGAATGAAGTGAATGACAAAAGGAAAAACACAAATACCAGCCACGGTTCTTGCTGGAACAGATTCTTTGTTGATCCAAAACACAACTTGAGACAAGACTACAGTCATGATGCATGGAATATATGTCTGAATGAGATAGTAGCCTATTTTCCTTTGCAGATGGAAATAGAGCAGCTGGAGCGAATATTCGCCTAAAACAAACAAGTAATGAAAAGAATGAATGAATGAATGAATGAATGAATGAATGAATGGTAGATGTGATGCTGATCTGTTCAACGACCTCAATGCAGCATACCAAAAACTGTCCTGGCTGGAACAGACTCCTTGTTAATCCAGAAAGACACCTGAGAAAGAATGACTGTCATAATGCAAGGAGTGTATATCTGTATCATGAAGTAGCCCATCTTCCTTTGTAAGTGGAAATAAACTGTCATGATTACATATTCACCTGTAAGAGACAAGTATGTCAGCATTATTTTGGCAACATCTTAGTGAACATTATTGGCTTAAACCCAACCTAATATGTTCTGATGAAAAGACCTCCTAGTGCATAATAAAAATAAGCTGCTTAAAAAAGGTAAAGTGACCTTATGGAAACAGAGCAGAATAACATTCATTCTATGTATTGCTTTTACTGGGGTCGGGAGGCAGTGGGAATTTTTAAGAATCTCATGAAAAATTCTGTGTTTGATGGGACTGTATTGAAAAGCTGTCTTTTAAGAGACAATGGTTAAAGTCTGTCCAAGGGTTTTACTTTTCAAAATGGCAAAAGATAATTAATTTCATTCTATATGAAAAAAAAACAACCCTGTAATTTATTATCAAGATGTTTCATAACACCAGTAGTTTACACATCTTACCTGTGTTAGATTTAATTGTTTCACTAGATACAGTTTGTCCTATGAGGTCATACTGGAGAAGACTGGAAGACTCCTGTGGTACTTCTACTGAATGCAATGGTCCTTTTTTCCAAGTATAAATTATTTCACTTTTTGGATAAGCATCTGAGTAATGAAAGGGAAAATTACCATTCCTAATTACGTATTTTGTAAGCAATTGAAAAAATAAGTAGAATAATCCTTTTTCTAACTCAAATGCCCACAGAAACATGCATCCTACTCAGTCAGTTCCTAACCTCATTAATGACAAAATGAGAAAAAAAATCAACAGTAAGAGAATGGCTGAGATGGGACCTGAGAGGAACTAGCTTTCTTAATTTGCTATAAAACATACACTTTAATTACCACAGCTCAACTAAATATTTTCAAAATTGATTACCACAGACTACATATTTTCAAAATTATAGGTAATATAGTAAATATGGCAGAGGTTTTATGACTTGTTGAAGAAACAACTTTGACTGCCAGAAGTGTAAGAATAAAAAAAAATATTTATTTACTGGAGGGTGACTGTTGAAGCATGTTTTATTTATGTCCATGTGAATGGTCTGAGTCTCAGAGAAAAAAAAGTAAAATTCTAATATAAAAATACAATTTAAAATGTCAGCTATGTCACTAAGTAATATCTTAGGATCTTCTGACAAAATTTATTACTTTGACAAACTGAAAGATACAAAAAAACTTACAGCTTCCAAATTTCAGAGGACAAGCATGTCCATCCATTGGGAAGTTCACCAACCGCATAGGGCAATCAGCATTAATGGTTAGTCTGGAACACAAAGTTGTGGATAATGAAAAATATGGTCTGTAGGAAAATGCTGATAGAATCAAAAATACAGGTCAACCAAAAGCAGAAGAATAAGTTCTCACCTCATTGTGTAAAGAATAGTTCCATTCTGCATAATTCTGAAAAGTTTGTTAGGAGTTGTCATATTGTGAGCAATTGATTTTTTTCCATTTCTAAAAAATGTGTCTGGTGTCCAAATTTTACTGACCATTAAATTGTTCAATCTCAAAATTTCAGTTGGCCCACTAAACTTCAACCTCTCATCAGTCCACGTCTGACGAAAGAAGACATCCATTGTGTATTCCTATGGAAAATAAATAGGGGTTGACTTCTGTGTGGGGGTCAGCAGTCCCAAGTGGCTTGTGGGGACAGTAACTCCATGAGACACCCTAACACTCATGTCAATGGCATTTCATTTACTGCTTAAACACTCAATCCTATTACCATTAAGTAGTTACTAAAAAAAGTCATCCATGGAAACATATCCTATTTTCTTATTATTTGAAGGATAGTTACAAATGAATCAGTGAACAGATAATTTAACATGAGTAAGGGAAAAAAAACCAACCCTCATTGTCCTCTCAGAGATGATAATTTAATTCAAAGTGTCTGAGGTCTAAGGAAATAAGGAAAATGTCTACCTTTCAAAGTGCAAAAGCAAACTATCAATGTTTAATTGCCAGAAACAAAAAGACATGCTCAGTGACGCTTCTGCAACTTCCTTTGGGTATTCACAAAGTAAGGACTGATCTGAGTCACATCACAGTGGGATTATGGTGTCAAATTAATATTAATCTATAGGATTTTTTTCAAGAATTCTTGTAATATTTTCACAAGCCTTCAGAAAAGAGCTTTCTGCAGAAGTTGCTTAGGAAACAAACCTAAACTGGCCAGGGGCAAATTTTGTAAGAGTGCAAGGTTATGCCTTCTTTTAGGATTGACTGATGAAGAGCAGTGGAAAGACTTTGGTAGTGCTTGGAGCCCAGAGTTCCTGGCCTGCAAACTGCAGGCTCAGGTGAGCTGGTGTTAGAGGAAGGCACAAGGGCAAAAATAGCAGCCCAAGTCAATCTCCAGAAAGAGGACAGCAATGCCATCCTCACTTCCATGACTTAACATGTTCCTGGGAGCTACTGCTGTAATTGCCAGAGCTCACCCAAGTCTGCACTGCCTGGGTCTGGGGGCACCCAGCATGACCAGGGGCAGCAGTGTCAGCAGTGGCACCACTCCCCTGCAGCTGCTCATTGGGCTGCCTCCTGCCAGGCCGCGTTCCGCAGAGCTCTGCTGGGACACGGGTGCTCACCATCTTCTTCACGGGGTTAAAGAGGAATCTTTCACCTGAGGCTGTGTGCGCCCAGCCCCGGCTGGCGCGGCCGGGAAATAGCTGTATGCAGCTCTGGCCAAACTGCTCTGCTGGGCCCTAGAGATTGTCAAAGAGATTAAGCCTCGTAATCTGCTTTAATGACGGTCAACTCAGATGCCACCGTAATGAATCCCGGGAAAACAGAGCAGGGGCGGCGAGCGGGGCCCTTACCATCTCCACGTCGGACACCGGCCCGAAGCTGGTCACGTAGATGTCCGTCTTGACTTCTGTCACGGCGCCTGCGGGACAGGGAGAGGGGCTGGGAGCGGAGCTGGGCCGGGGCTGTGGGGTCCCCCGGTTCCAGGGCAACGGAGACAGCCCGCAAGAGCCGGGGGCTGCGGGGCACGGGCAACTTTTCGGCTTTGCCGCCGCTCTTGGGGTTCCACCGCCTCCCTCCAGCCGCGGGTGAGGGACGAGCCCCTCTTGCCCGGGGCGGCCGGAGCACCCTTCCCCACCCGCCGGCTCCCCGAGGGGACGGGGCTTCCCCGCTACCTCCAAATCCCGGTCGGAGCCTGTTGTCGTAGCCGTCCAACAACTTGTCGAGGATCCGAGTGATGTTTTCCGAGTAGAGGTCCGCGCTGTCGCCCTGGTCCCCCAGCGCCGTCCCCACGCTGCGGGGAGAGGCGAGTCGCCGTCAGTCCCGCGGCCCCGGCCCCGGGGAGCGCAGCGAGGGAAGAGCCCCTCGCCCGCTCCTCCGGGCTGCGGGGAGCCCTCGGGGGTCGGCGGGGCGGCGAGGTCTCACTCACCTCACAGCCACACACGCCCAGGCGAGCAGCAGAGCCATGCCGCAGGTGTGTGCGGGGACTCTCAGGTGCCCTCAGACCCGTCAGCTGGAGCCAGCGTCGGCGCTCATCCTTCCCCTGGGCCCCGGGGCTCGGCCGGCTGAGGCTGTGGGAGAGCCCGGCTGGCTCAGCCCCGGCCCCGCGGTCCTGGGCCGGCCTCTGCCCGGGGTGGGGACGTGCGGGGTGTCCGCGGCCGTGCGTGTCCCTCGGATTCGCCACCGCCGCTCAGCCTCCTCTGACTGTTCCAGGGGGGGAATTAGGGTTTGAAGGGACGGTGCGCGGTCGGAGAGCAGTGACAATAATCGAATAAGGCATTAAGGGAGATTAAAAGGAAGAAATCCACTGCTAGTTTTGGCATGGAATTAGCAGGGACCCGTTAGGAAATCTGGAAAAGCGCTGGCATCTTGCTGATAGAGATTATGTTAGAAATGGCCTCAGCTTTTATTATGTTTATGGTTCACAGGGAGATTATTATGCAGCTTCTACATCATTAGAACTTGGGGGGGGAGAGGGGGGGACCCTACAATTTACAATTTACTAGGGGTTTTAACCTTTCTCAACAGTTTTCCTGTTGTTCAATTCGTCAGAATTGTACAGAGATCTCCAGTATCTAAACGTTGATATATGGGTGTTGAACACTAAAAGTTGGTTCTGGTTCAGATTTCTAGATTTGTTGGGTTTTTTGGTGTTTTTGTTTGTTTATTTGTTATGGGGGTTTTTTTTATACTAAGCTGTTTTGGAGGGTTACACACAGAGATTTCACTCAGACTTTAAACCTAGGCATTACCAGGACTTTTGTTAGAACTGGAGCTCCTTACTTTTAGACCACTGGGATTATATATCATTACTAATTTTGTCCTGATAAGTACTGACTGGATCCTTACTGTCCCTTCCTTCAGTAAGTGTGTTAATGTAGCCAGCCCTAAAGGAAAAAAGTTCATGCAGCCCCAGCTTTTCCTGTGGCCTTATTACTTCTCAAAAAACCAGTGAGTGATGTAACACCTATGCCATTTAGCTATACTGTAAACAAAGGAATTGTGTTCTTTTTCTTTCCATGGTGATACAGAGGGACAAATGCACCAAAATAAATTAGTGGTTTTCATAATATTTTTTTGCATAAACCTCATTTTCATTTCCATCTTCTAAGGAAATATATGAATTATCAAGAAATGGAAAAATGTAGTCACATGGAACTAGGAAAATCATGTGTTTATTCAGGAGTAAAACTAGATTAAGACCGACTCTGGGGTTCTGTGCTCAAATTTTTTGTTTGAGACTGTGATGCTACAAAACCAAGAGAATTAAATGATGTAATTAAAAATACAAGATACCCTCTGTCAGAGTCCCTTTCCCTTTTGTCATGGGCAGTAATGTGACATAATCCACATAGGTGGGCTGTGCACACTGCCAGAGCTCCAGATCTGCCTTTGAGCAGCTGGAAACACGAGTTCCTGAGAATCCCTGGAAATGCTCCTTGAATACTCCAAAGATGTGAATTCTGCGAATTCATCATGGGCTGTTATAACTCAGGTTTTTTGTTGATATTCAGAACCATTTATCTGCATTAATTTATTCATAGACAATACTGTTGCATCTGTGGAAAATCAAAGGTAAGTATGAAATACTAAGTGGAACAGGGAAAAGAAGAAAAGGGAATTCAACAAATCAGAACCTTCTGGGGTTATGTTCTTCTCTCTGGTCCTGATAAAAACCTACCACTTGAAATGTTACCCCATTTTTCATATATGTTTAATCTTAGACATGTTTGAGTTATTTGTGTGCATCACTCTTCTCAGAATATTAAAACTGTACTTAGCATATAAACACCATTAATATTCATTTTTGTAAATATGCTTTCATGTATATTAAATATGTAAATACACTTACAAGTTTAGGGTTCAGTTTTTTCTTTTCTCTTTCTGGACCCATTGGATCACTTTATTTACTTCTATGGGTTCTATGGTGTTTTATCTTGCATCTCCTCTTGGAATAATGCCTTGTTCCTCTTTCAATAAAGGATAAAAAAGTCCTGGCAAAATATTAACAGGAGTATTCAAATTTCCTCCACAAAATATGCAAGAAGAGCTAACTTAATAAAATTAAGTGTATGCTTTGTCCTGTCAGCATCCCCCAGCTGTATAGAACACATCCAATTTGTCTTCTTTTAAAAGGTTTATTTTTGCAGCTTCTTTTAATAAGCATCTCCTGAGTATTAAAAGGCCACTGTTACATGGGACCACCAACCACTCCTTAATTCTTTTAGTTCACTTTGTTTAGTAGTGAATTAAGTAAGTCACATTTTCTGTCCATTGCATTGTCAATTGCCTTTTGTTCAGTAGCACCCTGTTCCAAATTAGACTCCTGCTGTGTGAAAACATAAATAATCTGTCTCATTCACTAAGAGTAGACTGGGATATGAGTCAGAGAAATAGAATTTTTTTTCCCCTTTGACCTGGAAATTGAAGGAGTTTAATACATTTGCTTTTTGGACCAGGTTGGGCATATATCCCAGGCTGGGAGGTTCCCTGGACTCCCCTAGTTGTCTATTATTATCTCACTGCTGAGTCCAGCCCTGCAATTCTTGCATGGCAGCAAGGATCTCTGATGGCAAAGCAGGAAACTTGTGCAGCGGACTGCAGTCTTTGAGTAAGTTATATCAGTTCGGTCTGGGATTTCCCTGCAAGAAAACGATATGATAATGTTCTTCATAAGAAATTTCATAAGACATTTTAAAAAATCTTTAAGTACTCAAAATATTCCAGCCTACCTTCTAAAATGCTAAAAGCAGCCTTTTGGTAAAGGCAGTAGAAGGGGCTTTACTGTTGCAGAGTTAGATGGTTTCAGGAGCTGGAAGAGGCTTTGGACAGATTGTTAAATCTCATTTATCTTGAACTTTCAGTTAATTTTCTTGTTCTGGATTTGAATCTTTCAAGAGAATCAGATATATTCCCCTTCTCAGCAGTTTTGAAATTCTTTGCACCAAGAAGTTGTGTACTCTTGTGTTTGTTTTCTGTTTATGAGATGTTCACACTATCAGTTGTACAAATCTCTATCAGAGAAGATCAAAACAGCAAATTCTATTAAGACTCGTTATCAAACCAGTTTGAAAATAAACACATCTGAGAAAATCAGTTGGAAATGAGAATTTTCTAAGTGAACTGAGCACACTTTAAAAAGGAATAGTGATCATGGAGACAGGAAGAAATGTTTCTTGGTAGACAAAGCTCTCATGAGAATAATGAAAACGTTATAAAAGGCTTGTCAGCAACATATGCTTTGGGCTTTTAAGTAAACAAACAATTTGGAAATTTGTTGAGAAAATGGTATGAACTGAACAACAGGCTTGGAAAAAATGAATGGCAAATTGAGAAGTGTGGTGGCAAGATTACACTTCCCAGCTGCTAATTCTATCACCTTGTAGGATGTCATTACCACTGAGATGAAAAATGAAATTTCTGATTCATTTGGTAGTACTATTGCTGAAAATTAGATTGTTTGCAACAGCTGAAAACTTCTTCAGAAATGTGTTTGCTTTCTTCTTGAAATTGAGGAATTTTGAAGGGAAAATAATCTGACTGAAGTTTCTGTGGCAACTAGTAAGTGAAAATATGACAAATTTGGCACAAAGACTTGCAAGATTGCAAGTGATTCTCTCATATTTGCAGTTTATCTGATACCTGCTATCTGTTCAGCCCCTGACAGAGAAATGTGCCCCCCATTTCTTTTTGTTCACATCTACATACTACATAAGAAGAAATAATATTTTATGCTGTGGATGTGATTATAAATTAACTCTAGGGTCATAGGGAAACTTGATTTTAAAACTGTCCTTACTTTGTGGGAAAAGTTTGCATTTCAAGGTTTTGTTGGCTTTTCTTTTTACAAGCTTTATTTCCCAGTGAATTAATTATTTTCATAGGGAATATACAGCAGAGAGATGAGGAAAATAGTTTTAACATTGTACAATTCTGTGTAAATTGAATGCCTGCCAGATTGGTATCCCTTCGTGCTCATTTTGCTGTCAAAGGACAGTGTTTACTCTGTTTACCCTTTCAAATGTTTCCTGTGCCTTCCAAACTCTCCAGGGAGAATGTATGCACATATTGTCAGCTATGCTGCTCACCCCACCCTGCCACAGATAATTCCAAGTGTAGATGAGTCATCTGCTCACAAATTGCCTTATTGGTACCTTGTAACACCAGGAGCTGGCACAGGAGAGAGCAGCTCTCAGAGCTGAGGGAACACACTGAGGTAGCCATGCTTCTGTCCTACTTATTCTTGTCCTGTACAAAGCTCAGTCACAGTGAAAAAATTTCTAATTGATACATACAAATTTATGTACCTGCAAACACATATACAGACATATGTTCTTATTTTTCATATTAAATGCTTAAAAATCTGAGCCTGTATACACAGGACATTGAACCTGAATTTGCTTTTATGTCCAGGGAAGTCAAAGGTCCAAACAGACAGAAACCATAACGTTTCAAATCTCAGGCTGATTCTTAGACATTATTCGATGTGCAGTCTAGCATAAACACTTCAGTAATGGAAAGAAGCTTGCTTTTGGCAGACCTACTGGGCAGAAAATGAAACAAATTCTTTATTAAGCATTTTTGAAGGATATGGGACAGACTGCTTTTCAGTTGTTAGTACTTGTTCCACCTACTGTGCAGGTATATAAATGGCATTTCAAAGTACTGATGGAACTGGCTGACATTGTGTGTACAAATCTATACAAATATTGTGTGGTTTCTTGTTTTTCTTAGGATTTCTGTCACCATAGGAATTAAATATTTCTGGGAAATGTGAGGTATCCATGAATCATCCTGTGAAAGCTGAGGGCTCTCTCTAGATGCCTATTGAGGCATCTACAAACAACCTAAACCAGACTGAAGGCCTTAGGGTCTTGCTGTACAGAGGAGAAACAACAGAAAAAAACCTGGTAGGAACCACATAGGAATAAACTGTATAACCTTCCTTTGCCCTAGCACTTGAAATGATGCCTAATGATTTTTGCCTTTTCTTCTATGTTCCCTGTATTCTTTGTACATATATTTGGAGCTCTGTAGCCTATTATTGCATTCATAGCTAGTTTTCCTAGTACTTTCCCCTGCCCTGATAGGCAGAAAGACAGAACACATTATAAGACCCCTATGCTATCATGAGTCTCCTTAGAAACCAAGGGTGAAAAACAGCTCTTTGAGACACATTTTCATCAACAAAGTTCAGTCCCATCTGAGGGAGGAGGATTTGTAAGGGGCTTGAACTGGGGGGAATTGCATCACTACTGGTGCTCCTAATTGGGGATTTTAGTCTATTATACTAATTAGCTAAACTTATAAAACTATATTCACCCTCTGGAGGGGTAGGCTTTTGTGGACATTTTCCATATCTGCCCCTGAAGGCCTCCAATAAAGATCAACCTTTATATTACCTCCTATAGTAATATAATCTCTAAAGTGTTTGTTGTTTCATTTAAAGACCTTTTATTTTGCTGGCATTTTTGCCACGTGCCATTCCAGTCACCATTCAATATTAACAGAGAAGAGGGCAGCAACTGTTTCCCATTCTGAACTGCAGAGGGAAGGAATCAGGGAGTGACAGCAATACTATCCAACAGTCTATGTCATCATGTGCCTCTGCATGTCTCAGTCACCTGTTTTTTAAGCACCATCAACAGCAGAGCTGATGGTGGAGTGATCATTCTGTCAGTGAACTTTTTAAAGCCTTGTTGGCTCTTCAGATCATCTCACTTATGTAGTCAGATTCCCAATTTTCTTATGATGATTCAGAAGTGTGTGAAGAGGATGTTCTCTTGTACCTCAGAGATCCAATGCAGAAAGCAAAAATCTGATTCATTGGGTTATGTTAATGATACTTCGTAGTAACTATCCATTATTATTTCAATTTAATTAATCTTTACAGAGTCATTCACGACTTAAGAATGAGGCTTAATATTAATTTCTCAAGAATAATAGCCTCTATCTGAGGACAGACATTTATAGTAGGGGAGAAACTCCCTATTCTCTGTTTTTCTGAATCTTGCATAAACTTTGCTGTCTTGACTGTATTGGCAAGTGTCCAAGTCCCAGTCAAGCTGAAGCAAGTTCACGTGATTGTCAACCCAGGACACATTGATCCTCTGATTGTTTGGATAAGTTTCTAGAGCAGGTGTAAGGTACAGGCTCCAAATGAGAAGGAAATCCTTCTTTAGCAGCAGCACCTGGGGTAGGAGGTCTTGGGAGCTGCAGGCTCACTACACCTGACTTGGTGTGAGGCTTAGTGAATTCAACAGTGTTGACTAATAGCAATGCCTGTGATTATATAATTGTAATAATGCCGGAAGTGCTTTCTTTTCACTGAACAGGAACTCTCTGATGAGAGAGAGAGGGGCTTTCTCAGCTGGCATCCTTCACATTTGAAGCATCAGAGAACACAGATTCCTAAGTCTCAAGATTTCTGCTTTTTTGCAGGTCAGTCCTTTTTTACATTGCTGAGACAAAATGCTGAGCCCAAATGCAGTGTTAAAAAAAGCCCAGCAACTCCATGCTGGCCTTCTGTTAGTTGGGAGGTAGTAGTTAAATGGGGTTCTATTCAGTTGTGTAGGTGGTGGACTGGCAAGGATGTACAGAGCACAGACACATTCAATATCTTTGTCTTTGATATAAAGATAAAGCTGTCTGGATAAATGTATGCATGGCTGCACAAGATACATAAATTAGACAAACTGTTGAAGAGATTGTAATGTGCTGGTTAGTATTCTTTCCTTGAGCACATGTCTTTAGGAGTCCACATTGAAAAATTAGCTCAAAGGAACAAACCAACTTTCAAATGTGTGTTTGATAAGACTTTGCCAGCTGTTACCTAATGAGGTTTGTTTTATTGTAGAGACTTAGGGTTAAATTTAATTTGTTTTCACGTAAGTTTTAGGTACAAGTAACTTTCTTATAGACTTAATTCTGAGATATGGATATTTCTCTACATGATTTTTCTTCCAAAAATATGATTAAAAACCTTCAACTTATTTTAAACCCAAAGGAAGGTAAAAAGGTAACTTCTGATTTAATCCTGAGTGGGTTTTGTTTGTTTGCTTTTACACAAGGCTTTAAAAAAAAAAGTGTGTGTGTGGAGCTTGTTAGTCTCTGCTTCAGAGTCACTTAAACCCCTACACTCCCTGGATGACTTTTTATGTTTCTAGAGAATCCATATTTTTCTCTTGGAATCTCATAGTTCACTGGTTTTGGCTTAGCTAACAAACTAATATAGAAGTGTTAATTTAGTGTAGAGGCTCTGAATAAGATTAATACATGTTAGGTCCAGAATGCTTTAATGATATAATTTATTATACTAAACACATTAATATTTCACTCTGGAGTGACTGTGGAATACATTGATAACCACTATCATCCCTTCCAGCTCACACTCCTTGACTGAGATCAGAGATTGGATTTATGTCACTTCCCTGTAGATACTCACCTAAGCACTTTAGCAAAATTAATTCATCTATATTTGTCTCTGTTTTATATACTCTATCAAAAACGGTTATATAATTGAAATACATAATTTAAATGCATAAGTTCCAAAGTCATGCACTTGTATTTCTGTGCATTTAGGAAGGTGCCATTAGCTGTGTACTTGAACAGAAAGCAAGAGCCTCTTGTAAGTTGTTTGGCAGTCACAAGTTAGAGCAGCTTTTAAATATTGCATACTGTAGAGCACCATTTATACAAAATCCGTTAAGATAAATATTTGAAATGAAAATGCTTAATTGTCCTTTTATTGTAGCAAGTAATTTTACTGTAATATAACTGTCAGGCTTTCCCCTGCTTCTTTGCCATCTCAGGAGAAAAAAGAAGGGGAGGGGGAAGTAGCAAGATTTCTGAAAGTATTATTTGTGGATTATTTGGTAATCCTTAAAGGTTTCTCCTTATTTTCCTTCATTTCACAATATTAAAATTTCTTTTACCTTCCATGTGGGATAGTATTTGGAATGCTTGCATAAAACACCCCATCTGGCATCTGGATCTTTCCCTCTTGTTGACTGTTTGGATAGAGATAAGCCACTTAAGTATCCCTTAATTAGGTTTATTCCCAACAGTTGCTAAAAGTTATTAGAAAAAATTAGGTGTTTGCATTATAAAAAACAGAAATGTAGTGCTCTGTATTAGTAAAAAAAATTACAAAAGCATTTTATTGTGAAATTTCCTGTTTTAATGTCAGGAAATACAACAATAACAATAAATTTTGTATTAAAAACAATACAAATTACATTAGTCACACATTTTCCCTGTGGCGTTAGCAGCTTTTTCTCTTTCTCAACCTTAGTACTCACCTGAATATTAAGAATAATAATATTGAATGTGCTTTTGAGTTTACATCAGTCCTAACATTATCAAAGTTATGGTGCTGTAAAAGATTAACTCGACAAACATCTTGGAAAATGTAGCCTGTCTTTGTAAATCTCTGGAGGTGTTTTACAGTCAATTTTTTTGCTTACCTGTCTGTAAATATTTTAGACTATCAAATGGATGTGCTAAAATATTAATTTATCATACTGCAAACAATTTCTGCCCTTTCTTATGTTGCAAGTAAATCACTATATATTTATATCCAAGGTGCTACATTTATTTTTTTTTTTTCTAACAGAAGTTGTTAGGCCTCTCAGAGATAACAGTTTTAGTGACTTTGCTCTGTGCATCTGTAGATTGCTCCTACAGGCCTGTTACAAACTGGTTTAAACACAGAAGAGGGAAACTGAGCTTCTGTGAATAAAATGGACTGGACCCAGAAAGGTTCGAAAAATACCCAAAAAACTTGATCAAAACCAAACGAGGTTAGATGTTGGTGCCAAAACATATTGGCATATTTTATTTAATAGTGAAAGAGGAAAGAAATAGAAAAAGAGTTGTGCATGGTTGGTGGGGGGACAGGGAGAGAGTGATGGGGTTAGGTAGAAATGGATCACCCTTCCAGGGCTCCCAACAACCTCTCGTGGTTTCCCTCCATCTGGTCTTGGTGGCGAGGCTCCCCCATCACCGCTGCCACGCCAAAAAGTACAGAAGCCCATGGATTAATGGATGTTTGTGCAGGTGGGAAGGCCCAGGTGCCTCCCTGGCAGGGGCCAGTTTGACACTGTCCCTGGCAGCGCTGAGGGTCTGTTGCATCATCTCTGGTGCAGGCTCTGGGGGCCCTTTGGGGACCCCTTTGATGGGCCGTGACACCCCCTCTGCTGTCCTTCCCGTGGGTGGGGCTTTTCCCGGGGTGCGGGGCCCCTCGGCTGGGCTGGGCTGGGCTGCACAGCACAGGATGGGCCATCACTGCCTCTCACCAGGGGCTTTTCCAGCACACACCCAAAACCTCTCCTCTCCCCGCTCTGGTGTGAGGGTCTGTGCGAGCCCGGGATAACCCCGGGGCTCTGCTCTCCACCCCCCGGTGCTAAGCTTGATCCCTCTGAGAATGCGTTCTGCTTCCCCCAGCCCAGGCCCGAGGCACTGTATCCTATCTCCATCACCGAGCAGTAGAGGTCAGGACGGCTATTCAGGGTGAGGGGGTTTCTCTATAGTTTTTTAACAGTTTTACTCTACTAGGCAAAGGTCCTTCATGAAGATGTTTAAGCCATCAATTATAACATTCAGTCTCCAACAATGCCTCACTCACGAAACCTCACTGTCTCAGCCAATTGACATATGGATTGAAAGCTTCAAATCAAGTCAAATATAGTGCAGTTTAAGGAAATATCTATTTTGGTATCTTCTCTTATTTTAAAAAGTAACCGTTGTTTATGTCTAGCTGTTAAAAAGCAACCAAACCAAAACTATAGTGTGAGCTGCAGGGAAAAAAAAACCACAGAACAAACCAGAAGAATGTAACTTATTTTCAGTAATAAATTACATTCTTCCTCTTCCAATGCAATCTGAATAAAAAAGATGATTAAAGATGCAGGTTTATTTCAAAAATTTCATGCAGAATTATTTATGTAGAAAATTACATTAATCAAAAAAGACTATTACATTGATCATTTGCCACATATTTAACGTAAAACAATTTCTGTTGAATTTCATAAACCCATGTATTCTATCAATATTTGAATCATGCACTGTTTAGTAGTTCTCCAGTTCTTAAGAATTTTGAATTATCTGCCCCTCTTTACAACAGCCTTCAAAATTGTAACTTACTGTAGATCTTTTCCTATTTTCAATGGTTTCTGGTACTGTATATGCTATTTACTACTATTTTTACAGTGGATAAAATTATATTTCTTGGATGAGCATCTTGGAATCAGTAATTTGTCACTGGTTATAAAATATAGACGTACTAATTAGAATAAGTGCTTTCTAGGTATTTATAGCCTTTACTAGATAGGGGATCTGGCAGTGGCTGAAATGAAAGACACAGAGAGAGAGAAAGAAAATAGAAAAATTGTTTGCTTCAAATACTTGCCAGATGTTCTTCGACATGATATATGGTAAAAGAATTAAATATATTCTAAAGTAATTTTATTATAATAGATACAGTACTCAGAGGCTTATCAGGTTGCTGACACTTCTACATTAATGAAAAATTGATCCTTTCAATCTTTAAATAGAAAGGTAAATAAACACAATATCAAGAGTGGATTGAAGTGGATCTGTATAGTTCTTCATATAGGCATGATATTCTAGCCCTGCATCTTATGTTACCATCAGGACTCTTGCAAATAAAGATCTGCAGACAAAGCTTAGGAAATCTGATTTGGAACATGAGATTTCATCCAGACCATTCTTACTGATAGACTTAAGGAAGGAGAGGTGTAATCCAGAATTCCTGGTCTTGCTGAGCATCATGAGGGCATGGCAGAGAAGCTCTAGACCTTGGCTCCAGAGCACCTGAGAGAGCTGGGTTGTGCTTTAGAACCCTGAAGAAAGGAAGTCCAAGCAGTTGTGTTGTGCCTCTCACCCCAAGACCAAAGTAATGGCTGTGAGTACTAACAACAACCTAAACCCCCAGATGTGCTTCTATCCAGGACTGTACATTATTAATTTGCACTGGGAATGGTTACAGCATGAGCATGGCCGGTGGATTTTCCAAACAAGCAAGGCTATAGTTTAGCAGATTTATTACAATGCCTGCTATCAAACCTATGGTTTAATGGGATTGTGCCCCTCTGTTCCCAGTACATTCATCTCCTCCTGCTTCACTGCTGATAATTTTACTTTCCATAGCCTCATTTAAACTTGGTAATAGTGAAATAGCCCATCAATTTAAAATTAAATCCATCTGAAGGTACATATTTTCTTCACCTAAATGGTTTCTATTTCCTCCACTATTTTTGCAGTGTTGTGTTTATTAGTTCTTGTATATAATAGGTAATAAATTTTTATATATAACCATATAAACATACAGTCTTAATCAGCTGTGGCATCTTTTCATATATGTGCTAATACACGTAATATATAAGAGACTAAATAGTTTAGGCTATGGACAAAATCCATTACATTATAGGACAACTGGAAGAAAAATAACAGTTTAATGACAGCTATTTTTATCTTCTTTATCCTATTTCCCAGTATAATTATTTCTGGATCAGTGTCCTCCTTTTTGCATTCCGGCATCTGTGAAGATACTGATTTATTTTTTTTTTCCTTTGCTCTAATGTATCCTTATAATTTGTTTTCCCCAACCTGCATAGCTTCATTTTCTCAATTTCTCACAAAATTATTTATAACATTTAAAAAACAAAATTTAAATACTTTTATTATTTTGATTTTGACATATTTGCCCTTTGTTCACAACAGTAATGGTATTTCTAATTGAATCTTTAACATGATTTCCCCATGCAAATGCTACAGTTGTAGAAAATTAGATACAGATGCTGTTCCTCTCAGTTCAATCAGTGTGTTGGGTCACAGTGGCCTTAAGTTCTTAACATAAATTCAGCTTTCTAAAGTCTGAGTGCTTGAGTAGCTGGGGAGAAGGATACCAGTTCTGTTTGAAATGCCTTGAGATCTGTCAGTGAAACTGATGACCAGTGGATAAAAAGTGTTGTGTAAAATTTCTGACTGGATGAAGTGGTAATATTGTGTCTTCTGTAGGACATATATGAGACCTGGGTTGGATAAAAAACTGGTCCTGCCCAATAAATTTTTGCCTGAGACTGCAGTTCAGCTACTTGTACACTCTGTTACTGGGCTTATTTTTTATGCAATTTTTACCCCAAATTTAGTTGAATAAAATTGTCCATCATCAAACTCTAAACCTTTTCCCAGGCAGCACTTACTTTAAAGATAGTGCCTGAAAAATACCACAGCAGTAATTTCAGATCGACTTTTGCCATCTTTTATTGTGTCCAGTGAATTCCATCCTCCTTTGTGTCCCAGAAAATGTGCTGCCTCTCTGCAGACTCATCATTTTGTATTTTGAAGCCTCAACTACTTCTGGTTTAGTAGATCTACCCCAAAATCTGAAGTTATTAGTGGTGTACTTATTTGGGTATACTATTCTAATTTTAATAATACTGAGTGTGAACCTACAAGAACATACATTTCAATTCACCTAAGTGCAAGGAAATTGATTCATGAGAAAGAACTGGTATATGTAAATCTTGCCTCATGAGAAAACTACAGCTGACAAGAAGATTTGGGAGTCTGTTAATGGCCCAGCTCTTACTAAAATTTGTTTTCATGTACAACTTTCTATAAAAGTACACACTAGTGATGAGGATAAGTTATTGCAATAGCCAGTTGGAAAATTATGATGATACAATAAATAAAATTTGTTATTCATGTGTTTTTGTTAAAATAAATACTCTGAGGGAACTCTCGAGTTCTGTCTCAGCTGCAGAGACCCTTGGACTTCTTCCTAAAAGGAGCAACTGTGGGCTTTGGGAGCTTTGCTGACCCAGGTCCTCAGCAGGCCCATTGTCCCCTAAATAGGGGAACAAGGTCTAACCTGCTCTCAGGACTCTGTCCTTTCAACAGCAGCTCTTGCCATGTCTTATTAGCTGGGCTCCCATTAACCACAGATCAGGAAGACTCTCTTGGAAGGCTGCAATGAAGTCAAAGTTTTGCAGGGAACATCTGTGTTTCTGGATTTTGTTATCTTTCATATATCCAAATGTCAAAATCCATTGCAAAAGCCCTTTGTCTTTTCTCAGTAAAAGGTAATTTTGATGCTGCCTTCCTTGTCCTTCTTTTCTCTTACATGTCTGCCTTTCTGATTTAGATGATGTAGCTTGCAGAAGTCTGTGATATTCTGAGTTTCTACAGTGGTGGTACAGTTGGCTCTTGTGGTGTTTTTGCATAGCAGTCTTCATTAACATGGTAATGCTCATCTTCTGAAGCTTTGAAAATTATTAATCAAATGCCGTATGGGAATTGCCAGCTTTCCTCAATAATGTATTTTTTAAAATCAATGGCAGATTTAACAGCCAAATTTCAGTCAGAAATTCTTTCTGTGGGAGTATTGTTGAATGTCTGTCAGTTTCAGCAACCAAAGACTACTAAATAATCCCAGTTGTCATTGTCTGACAAGTAGCTTTTTGTCAACAGATAAAAATACTAGTTTTATTAACATTTCTACCCTAATAAAATATTATTCTGATTATTTTCTATTATGTCCTAAAAAAAAAAAAAGGAAAAAAAAAAACCCGTAATTCCTTACTTTTTCCTTGTATTAGTATAATGATATTATCCTCTCTTTTGGTATATCTGAGATAAGAAAAGGAACCATATGCTTTCATAAAATCCTAAAATAATTTAAGTTGAAAGGAACTGCTGGAGGTAATCTGTTCTAGCCCCCTGCTCAAAGGTTGGATCTAGCTTCAATGTTAAATCAATTTGCTTATGCTCAAATCTACCTAAGCTTTGAGTGTTTCCAGGGATAGACTTGCACAGTGTTTTTGGCTAGTCTGTTCCAGTGGTTGACCAATCTTCCCATGAAGTTTTATTTCTATTTATCTAGCTGGGATTTCTGTTCTTGCAGTTTGTTCTGTTGTCTT
The DNA here is from genome assembly GCA_013400775.1 of Chaetops frenatus. Lineage (NCBI taxonomy): Eukaryota > Metazoa > Chordata > Aves > Passeriformes > Picathartidae > Chaetops > Chaetops frenatus. The sequence continues at coordinate 568,951 of VZTR01025583.1, forward strand.
CATGTTTTATATGAGTGCATTAATACTGTTTGCCAGAAAGTAAAGAAAAATATTCTCTGTGTATAACAAAAAGCATCTAGAAAACGAAGGAAAGGTTTGTTTTGGGTTTAGTCTTTCTGTCCTGCACCAAAAGTTCCTCCTCTCATCTGAGAAAGTCTCACTGTGTGTGGAAGTGAGCTTTCCAGTTGGTCAGAGCCTGGTGCTCATAAGGCCAAGGTCGAGGGTTCCAGCTCTGTATGGGCCATACCCTTGAGAGTTGGGCTCGATGGTCGTTCCAGATCCCTTCCAACTCCAGCAGTTCTGAGATTCCTCCCACCCTCTCTGATCTTCCTTGCTCATGCAGGTGCTGCCAGCCTGCACAGGGTACCTGAAACACCAGAAAGAGCATAACACAATCAGCATTTGACACAGTGAACCACAGGAAATAATAGCAGTCTGTGTGACAGAGATTAGCAGAGAATGTGAAATTACAGAGGGAAGTGGGAAAGGAGAGGAGTGAGGCATAAGAACGAGAGTAGCAACAAGTGTCCTTTAGGCCACAGTGCAGTCTCAAAAACATTCCTATTGAATGTACCCTGAGTTACCTGAGGGGGAGAAAGTATTTTTGGAAAGAAGAGTAATAAAAAAACCCACGGGTTTTCCTATGGCTCTGACAAATGCAGATCCCTAACAGCACAATGTCAGTTCTCAGATGTTGACCAGCAGTTTCTTGCTGCATCCATCTCGTTTGTTTTCCTGTCTCCATCTGCTGGAAGCAGCACTGCACGATGGCTGCACTGACGGGTGGTTACCCAGGCTCTGAGGCTGCCTTAGCACACAGCTAAACTTTCCTGTTATGCAACATATCAAACGTCTGCTAGAGCCAATTAAGATAATTTGCATAAAAGCCATATTGGTTTATTTCAAATTATTGGAAAAATCTTATTTTCAGCTTCCTTTGCCCTATAATACATAGGCACAATCCTATGGAGAGTAACATTCAACATGAAATCTATTGATTTTAACAGTTAATGCATCACTGATTTTTATTAATTAATTGTATTAGTACTAATGTACACTTATTAAATATTTCACAAAAAAAATTATTGCAATAGGGATCTTTAAAGTTTAGCACTTTGGTAATGACCACAGCAGCAAATATTGTGGAATTTCACTCATAAATTCCCTAAATTAGGGGCATTAGGCCTTCAAAATTGTCCTAATGATAGGTTTATTATTTTCCATACCCTTACCAAAGTTACTTTACCTTTTATGTCCACTATATATTTTCATTTGCAAAGTTTGGTTGTGTTCTTTTGTTTTATTATCCACAATGTGCTGCATTTCTATTTTGCAAGTACAGAAGAAAGTGGGGTTTGACATCTTTAGCTCATTGGTTGAGATGTGCACGATTATTGGTGATCAGCTCTTCTAGAAGCACTAGAAGTTCCTGGCAGAGCAGCTGCTGGCCTTAAAGTTTGCTTTTTTTGTGGTACAGCAGAATCCCAGTTTGACTGAATGTGGAGAACCATTCAAGAAGAATATCTTTGTGCCCAGCCTTTACTCTGTGCCATATTTTACTGAAATATTTCATCTGAGAAAAAACAATGTACACAGCTGCGTGTGAATACAGCCAGCCATCTACTCAGCTCTTGCTTGAAATTCCCAGTTTATTTTTACTTTTATCTGAACGTGGTTATGTAACTTTCACTCATTAGGAGGACTGATCCTGATTTTTGTTTTTTAATATTAGCAGTCTGAAAATTTGGTTACTTATTCCAAGATGAAGATCAGGCTATTTATGTGCTTTCTTCTATCTGAATTATGCTGAACTATGATCAAAATCAAGTTTGGATGTGCATTCATTATATCAGGATTTGTTCATTTTGATCCAAAGTCAGTGACAATGATATAAAGATGTTTAATATATGAAGAAAATTATATTGGTCTTTCATTGCCTTGTGCTGAGCTTTTCAGTTTAACAATCAGCTAAGTTGGGTGTTATATAACCAACTGAAATGCAGATTGTTTTAATTTATTTGTGTATACTACAGGCAAGTGTAGTAATCTTTTCCTACCCTATCTAAATCTGAATCTTTCTGTAATTCCTAAAATCTTCTCATTTCATGCAGCAAGAAAAGCCTCAATTTTGTGATTACTTTGCTATCAATGTTTTAATAATCTAAAACAATGGTTTTAGTAAGTTTTTCTCATATTTTGTCTTTAACTAAATCTTATTATCAATTTTCCATTATTAACATTTTTTTCCAATAAGAAATGAGTCTTTAAATTTTTTCCAGAATCATAGCACAAATAAATCATCCAATTTAATGAAACTTTAAAGATTAAGCTTAAGTGTAATTCAGTGAAATCGTTAGTTGATCTACAGTAGAGATAGATTATAATGATTTAACTTACAATCTGTGGAGTCCTTTTAGGAGCCACCTTTTCTTTTTCAGTACAACTCTATCAAAAGAATTGTGGGGGGGGGGTGGTTAATGTAATTTTGTTTTCCCCTCATCTTTTCAGTCATTTAGATGATTATTAGGGCATATAATACCTAAATTTCCTGAATAATGCCAGAGATAACGGAGGAAGCAAATCAGATCTTTTGGAATAGTTCTGATAGTGCATCAGGCTATGATTAAAACTGAAAAGTAAGTTGTAGGTGGACTGAAAGAAAAATGTTTGGCCTGTTTGGTATGTCTTTAATGTTTGATGTGTACAATTATACCTGCAACATGTGCTTCATTCCCTACAAGGACAGTTATTTCTTTCAGCACGCTCACAGGTGTTATATTCAATACAGGTAAACATACCTGTGTGTATTCAAGTTAATTGATTTTTCTCAGCTTCCATACCTCAGGCTTATGATCTTTTAGTAGTTCTTGAAAGTGATAAAGTTTTCAGTTTTGTCTGAAAATACAGTTTAGGTACCGAAAATTCATTATTTAGGCAAATGAGAGAGATTTTTAAATTCCAAAACTGTGTTAATAGGGCAGAGGGAGACCTGATAATTCAGAATAACTTTTCCTTATTTAAAGATGACCTCCATTATGTGAGAAGACTTAGAATTCATGAGCCTTTGCAGCATAAGCAAATTCTCCTTACAAATCTTTCTCCCCCTCATTTCTAAAACAATGGTTATCCCACTATGAGGGAACTCACTTGGATAAGTGAGCAAGCACTGGGTGTAAGTATTGCTTTTATTTTAGAATTCAATAATATAATCACCAGAATTAACAAAATTGTCTTCTGCTCTGAAATGTCCAAACTGAAAGCTAAAACATAATTCAAGGAAAAACTAACCATACAGTAATTGAATTGGAATTCTCAATCTTTTGCTCAAGATTTCAATTTGATTATCTTGATCATTTCAAAACCTCTAAATTTGTTGCTTAGTAAAAATAAGGTAAGGCTTCCCCTACTGGTCTGTTTTTTTATTTTTTGTAATGCAAGTAGGTTAAGGTACAGATATTTCATACACAGTTTTCCTGCCATTTTATTTATGACCTTGAATGTTAAAAAAACCCCAAACTTCCAGAGTTCCAGAACTACCATACTACAATTCCAATTCTTGTACCAAGCAACTGGACAGTTGATGCATTGCCATCCTTCCCTTCTGCAGGTTGTGGTAGCTCAAAGGTGTCCAGTTCAAAGAGTGACTTTCTCCATGAAATGACCAGAATAGAGCATGTCTGTAAGACACTCAAAGTGTCATATGACTAATGAAGCTCATTAATGCACTCAAGATGACTATTATGCAGGGGTTTACTAAATTCTAACTGCAATTATATCATCACAAGATCATTTGAGATAAATTACCACTGTTATCACTAGATATGGTCATGGAATGTGAATATGTGTAGACTTTTCCAGTACTCTGGAGCACAAGATGTTGTTTTAACATCTTTTATTTAAAACATTCTCATTACTCCTATTTTTAAAGCACATATCTGATAATGGGAAAATTTGACAGCAGAGGTTCACCAATAACAGCAAAACTTCATCACATTTGGGTTTATAAGCTGTAGAAAAATCACCACTCCCTGGCAGTGGGCAAAACCTGCAAACACGTCTTTAGATCTGTAGAGTTATTCTTTTGTCAGATGATGGGCAGCAGCTTATTTGGAAGGAGAAATTTCATTCATGGCTGCCAGAAGTATCTATGGAGGAAAATGAGTGGAATAAGTGAGGCTTTTCTGGTGAACGTGTAGGACCAGAATGTAACTTTGAATAGTTAACACTTTCTCTTGGATTTTAAGAGAGCATTAGAAATTTATTTTCTCCTTTCATGCAAGTGGGAATAAGAAAACCCATGGAAGGGAAAGCCATACATGGTAACTAGAGTACCTGAAGGGTATTTTAATAACCTTCCTTTATAAATCCAAAACATATTTTAAAAAAATTTTTTAAGAAGTCACTTAAGAATCCACTCTACTGGGTCCTCAACAGTTTTTTGCTGCCTTTCACTTTTAACTTCAACTCCTGATAGCAAATATGATCTCTTTTATCAATATTTGTACAGGTGACTTTAAAAATTAGTAGGCTTGTTAATCACAACTCATGTCTTTCACCTGTCTTTCAAGTCCGTCTGGGTAACCACACTTGATTATTTTCTTTACACCATTTGAGTATGAAGTGTTGACTCTGACTGACCCTGTACAGGTGGATGCTGTTTAGCTGGCTTTGTCCCAGTTCTGAGGATTTCCATGGCTGGAGACAGACAGTCCCATATAACTGGCCTCAGCTCAGTCATGGAGCACAAGATGGAATGTACAGCTGGAAAATACTTTCCTCCGTTGCATTAAATCTGTTTGATAGGATCAGACAGTCTGACTTTTTCCTATTTTAAGTGTGATCTTTATGATCTGAAGGAGACTTTGCAGTGGGAGGTAAAGAGGGGAGGGATGGGCACCTGGCCCCCGTAGCAGGGAGGGAGGCAGGGATGCAGAAGCCGTTCTGCTCACTCGCGTCCCATCCACTCCCAGGGCTCAGCCTGGTGACAAAGATGCCTTGGTACCTGTTCTCCTCTCAAATACCCCAGGTCCAATGATAACAAAATAACCTTCCTGTTGGTTTGCAAATTGAGTCTGGATTAAGAAATCCAGTAGTAAATTGCTCTCTCAGATGTGTGTTTATGATACTGTCACCTCTTCCTTTCTTCTTACTTTTTCTCCCCCCTGGGGACATCATTTGGTATAATATGACCTCCAAAAAAGTGATGCTAAAATAAGTTTAATCAAATCATTGGAAAGATATTTTATTTTGAAAGCAGTGAAACTAAATGAAGGATACATTTTGTACAATGAAGGCTATGTAGAAAAAATTGACAGTGTTCTGGTTTTGAATTTAAGAGACTTCAATGGAATATGGCTTCCAGGTTGCAAGACCCTCTGTACTTTTTAGTTACTTCAAATAATATTTCCAAATAACCCATTGCTTAAGATCTCAAAGTTGGTGTGATTGCTAAGCAAAAATAAAATATCTTTAACAACTGAGCACGTTTCCAGCAATGCTGAAGATGAAGAGAAGCATTTACTAAAGAAAGATCTATTTAGGTGCTTTGACGATACAGTCAGATGTTTAACAGAATTATTTAAAGTCAATTTAGACAGCAGTATCTACTTCCCACTGAATTTCACTTAGTCACTTCTATAAATCCCATATGTATCTTCTACATCTTTAGGCACTTTAAATATCTGGCCCAAAGGCAGTTGAAAATCTGTTAAAGCTATAGGCAGACTTCTCTGTTCTTCTACTGGAAGAAAATCACATTTTTAAGGCTAGTTCTCAAATTAACAAGAATTTCAACCTTGGAGACGGTTGTTCAATGGAGATATTAAAATTATTTGTGATATTTAGTCAGTATGGCCTGGTAGAAACATCTGTACATATTAATTTTCACTAACATAATTAATTTCATAAGGAATGTGACCACAACTGCAGTGCTTTCATAAGCTTTCCTTTTTCTCATTTCTTTTTTCTTTCAGAAATTGGACTATTAAATATTGCTGGCTGAATACCAATTCTAATATTTTCTAAAATTAAATAATCATAAATCTAAGTAAGTATAGCTATTTCCTTGTAGGAACAGAATTTGCTAAGTAACAAACTCCTACAGAATGGGAGACATAAATTTGTGTATTGGTGTTTGCTTTTTCTTTTAAATATATATATTAAGCTTTTCTACTTTTAAGCCTTCACAGTAGTAGGGACTAGGGATGAGTAAAGCCCCCACTGCAATGTTTTTATTCTAAAAAAAATAATCAAAATCATTTGATGGATTTATTTAACAGATTACTCATAGCAAACAATGGGAAACACATCTTCATATACAGTCATCTGTTATGATGACATGCCACAACATAGAAGGGTCAGTGTTTTTCTTTCTAGTCTCATTTTATGTTATCATTTGTTTTTCTTAATATTATTCAACTGAATGCATAGAATTGGGTTCCAGATGCATCATATAATGCTAACTCTGTGAGCAGTATATGGCTGGCTTCATAATAAGTACAAATCTTCACTCTTAAAAACATAGATAAGGTTAGTGGGAGTGCTGCTATGGTCTGAGGCCAATACTAATTATTCATTTTTTAAACACCTATTCTTATAATGAATCAATTCATATAAAACCCAGAAACTTAGAGCCTTAACATTAATACCTTAATGCTGAGCTTTCAGGCTAGGGAATTTTCCTTATATTAATCATTAAGGGTGTTCAAAGATATAATTTCATATAAAACACAGAACATTATCCATGGTTGGCACCTGCATTTCAGTAAGAAAATCCTGTTTGCAAGGTTATTAATGAAAAGGTAGCACATAAATTTGACAGCAGGTGACTACACCTGGTAAATACTTGGATGCTTTCCAATGGGTTTTGGAAAAATCTATTCAGGAAATAAAAGAAATAAGAGGTAAATCCAGTGATTTAGGTGAATTAACTGAAAGGTGTAAAGGGTGGACACCGAAAGCAACAGCAGTTAGTAATTTTTAAGTAGGCCAGTAGCATTTCTCTTGCAAACACATGTATATAACAGAAGGTGGTTAAAATAGTCATGACTTGCAAAATATTTTGTTAAAAGAAAAAATAATGTATTGATCATTTGCACATAAATACAGAGTTGTAAATGTTTGAGCAATTACAAGCAACATGTGGAGGAGGGTCTACTGAGAGAAATAGCTTATGGATAATAGACGGTGGTAGTAAGTGACCTTATTAACTCTTGTCAGCTGCTCTTGGATGCTTAGGCCCAAAAGAGGTTCCTGTTTTACTTGTGTTCTTTCTCTGCTGTATTTTTTTTAACATGAATTGATTGGCCATTTGCAAATGATTCCGTGCCACTGTGAAACATTCTGGAGATCATTATTAATAAACTGACACCCAACTCTATAATAAATTTTATCTAACCCAGATCTTACAGCTTGTGTGTTAGCTAATTATTAGAAAACTCCAGATAAAAGTGAAATAGCTGTAACTTATTGAGGCAAAATTAGGCATTGCTCTCCCTTATGTGCCCTGACAGAGGTGCATTTAAATAAAAATCTAGATGAAAGATGGTTATGAAAAAAGGGGTGAAATACAGGAAGTTGGACAATCTTTGATAGAGCAGGTTGCAACACACTGCAGGCTTAATATCTTCATAGCCTTCAATGACCTGGTGTCTGGTATGCAGGGATTCCTGGGTTCCTTCTGACATGCAGGATGAAATGGAAGCACTGTAGTGATTTTTAGGGCAAGAGGTTTGTCCTATCCTTTGAAATATACAGTGCAAATATACATTACCCTAAATCTACCAGAATTGATGCTGTGTGCTCTCATGCTCGGGGGTGATTTGACCAGACATAAGGAACTCTAGACTGGTCTACCAGAGATCACCATTGATCATGGCAAATGTCTATCTGCTAATTGTAATTATTAATTACTTTAAAGGGCTGTCTGAAACGGATTTATTTTGGTAGTCTACCAAGAGTGATGAGTAAAACTCAGCATTGAAAAGAACTGATTGCAAGAAGAGTGTTTTTAGGAGAGTTCTATTCTGTGCTCATAGTACAAAGGAAAATATTTCTAACGTATTTATTTTTCCGGGTTGGAAATGAATTTGACTTATCCTGCATCAGGATGTATATATAAGAGCTGACATTTTCATAAGGCTCTTGCTGATTGCATGGAAGAAACACACTTCATTCTAGCTAATATAATCTATTTTTGTAACAGACATTTGGGTCAATCTGTTCTCATACAAATTCTTAATAAACACATTCTTTCTCCCACCCAATGCAGTCAGAATAGATGGGGAAATATAAAGCAAATAGGCAAGCTAGGAGAATTGCATCTTTACTTTTCCAAGAAACGTTGTTATTGTTTACTACTACGTAGTGTGAAGACTATAAAAATAAATCGTACTTTTTATTGTATTCTATGAAGTTTCAGGGTACAGTTTAAAAACTCTGTTTTCAGAGTTGAAGAATAAGAGCTGGTATTTCTGCTGACAGATGGCTAAGGATGTTGTTATCCTGTCTGCATGTGCAAACAAAGATTATTGCAGTCTCATTGCCTACACCTTGTTTTCAAACTTTGGCTTTCTTTTTATTTACAAAGCTGTTTATTAAACAGCATAGGAAGCCGATTTCACTGTGCCTTTTTTCTCACAACGGTTGTAGAATATAAATGAATTAGGGTTATGTTCTGAAACAATTTTTTCTTACAGCAAGATTTAATAGGAAGTACATGTAATTAAAATTAAGACTTGATTGCCAACTTTGGATCTACTCTACTGCTTATATGTTTGGTTATCTTAGAGAGTGCTAGTGTTAAATTTTTCAGTAATTGAAAAGTATTATTGCATTTAAAATTATTTTGCAATTATTGGGCAGTTTTTATATTTAATAACTTAACCAGTTTGGCTAAAATTACTCAAATCATTTGAGTCTCTAATACATTTCAAACTACTCAGAACAATCTGTAAGCTTGAAGACTCAGTTCCACCATCATCATCAAACAGCTTGTGTCGTTTTGCACTTTATAAAATAAAAGAATTGAATACTTTCATGAAGGACTTGCCTTCATGATAATCAGAGAGCAGAGATAAATACTTCCAGTGTTACGTGTGTTTGTGTGTGGATTGGCTTGGCTTTTCTGGTTTGGTTTTTTGTTCGTTGTGGGTGTTGGGTTGGTTGCTTTGGCTTTTTTGGGGCTTTCTTGGATAAGGCAAAGCATCTTTTTCCTGATGCAGAAGAATCTTTTCTGGAGATCAAAGGTTTGGGCTTTGATGAATTCACAAGAAAAATCAAGCCTTGGGATTGTATTAGATTCTGGGGAAACTGATGTCTATCCACTATGTGGCTTTGCACTGGGAAATGTGACTGACAATCTCTGATCAGGAAAGCTTCAGAACTGGAGAAGCTGTGCCAAGGTGCTTCTCAGGAAAACATTCATGTACCAGAGCCAATTATCAGATATAAGTTATTTTTTCTTAATAAAACCTATTGAAAAAGTCCCAATGCTCGATTCTATTTTCACAGAACCCATGTGTTGCTAAAGCTCAATTTTAAGCCTTTAAGTAACAGAAGATCAATTTGGCTCCAAGATTCATTTTGCCCGGATCATGATTTTTTTTGAGATATTTTAATTAAAAGAAACTAGGGCCTTAAATTGTGGTGTAAGCATGAAAGAGGGGAAAAACCAAACAAAAATCCCAGCATTTTCTCCCCTGCATATTCTGCTTTGATTGACAGGATGGGATGAGAAAAGAGGTGGGCGGAGATCTTTTCTAATGAGTAATTTGATGACTCCTTTATATGGAAGTACTATTGATCTTTTTTTTTGTCTGGAGGGGTTTTCTTGGAGGCTGAGAACTAAAAGTTCTAGTATAAATCTATGTAAAACCAGTATGTCATACGGTCTTATGATGGAGGCTGTTCATAAACAAATATAAATTGAGCAAAAGATTTACAGGAACAAAACAGAGGTGTCCTAATTGTGTTAATGAGCTGCAGCTCTCATTTTCTGTGGCTGACCAGGGAAAGGAGGAGTCCATACTGTAGCTGATGAAAAGCAGGGCTTCAGGAAGTCTCTGTAGTCTTCCTGAATCACTGCAGACAGAAGTTCTTCACCACTGTCTTTTAAGTCTGCTTTGGCCTTTTTGCTACTGGTTTTCTCAATACTAATTTAGGGGATTTTTAGCATTTTATAATATACAATCCAAAGTACTGAAAAAAGTGGCAATGTAGCAGTGTTTTTGTGCATTTTTGCACTGCATGCAGCCCATGTCAGTATCTTTGTTGGTTACCTTGGAAACTGTCGTGAGGGGAAATGTGATTGGCTGCATCCTCCAATTGATTATCAAAGTCGTGGGCAGTTTCAAGTGCCAGACATCTCATAGGTTGCACAAGTAAGTAGCACTAAATGATTCACAATTTAAGATTCTTTTATTTTGAAGTAAGCCACATGAAGCAGTGCATCTGCAATGCCTTGTTTGACTGGAATGAGTAATGGATTGCAAATTTCCTCTTTGTAGAAACTACGGTGTTTTGGGGATGTGCCTTGGATTTTCTTTTTCTTCCTGGCTGTTTCTACTGTGGGACACACATCTGAGAGGAAGGAGCAAAAAAAACCCCCACAACCTCCCCTCCCCAACAATCCCAGAACTCCATAATGAAACAATAAATAGCTTCTTAGACAGATCTGCTACAAAATATAATCTTCTATTTTATATTGTCAGAGGGAATAGAAGTTCACAACCCCTGAGCTGTTAATATGCTTCCCCTTTTTTATGTCTTAAGAACTGATATCAGAATTATTTAATAGCCTGTCCTGCTCCCATTGATGAGTTAATGAATAGTGATAGCCTGCAGTGATGCATTCAATACCTTGATTGTGCTTTACATGCATTTTTCAACAATGTAGGAACACATCTTTTATTTTCAACCAAAAATCTGTTGGTGACTAAGGCCTCCTTATGTCAAATTGTCTCAGTTACTTTTGAAAAAGCAACTTACATAGCATACAGCAAAGTCATTGTCTCGAGAATATCTTTAGAAAGTCATGATTGATAACGTAGTTCCCCCGTGCTTTGTTGTTGCCTGCAGTATCTGATGTTACTTGACCATCAATGCCTACAGAAATACCTAGTTTTAGTGAAGAGTTGATATCACATTGCAAAGAGTTAATGGCCAAATTACTCTTGGATGATTCTATGATTGTATTAGGAGTAAAGAATGGGTTTAAAGTAAAACTACTGCACCATTTAAAGATAGTTTAGTATCTATTTTTCAGCTGCTCCTTTCTTAGTAACATTTCATTTTCATCCTTAAATGACTTGAATATTCTCAGAATTGTAGACATTTTTTCAATTCAGAAAACCATGTTATAGCTATAGTAAACCTTCACCTCTATGCTCAGCCCTGATAGCAGTGAATAGCAATAGAACAGGCTGCCAAGGAGCTTCTTCAGTCTCCACTTTTGTAAGTTTTCAAGGCCAGACTGGATAAACCCTGTGATCAGAGCTGATCTGGTTTTTAGCAGGAGATTGTGCTAAATGACCACTGAGGTGTCTTCCAGCCTTATTTATCTTATGCTGTGAATCATCTCACTGAAAACTGTGTCTTACTTGCCGCTAATGTTTATCTGACTGTAGCTTTTAGCCATTGGTTTCCATTACTCATTGTTCTATTAAGGAACTTGGTACTTCAAGCCTCTCTCACTGTAAGTAAATACTGAAATACAGGAAGCAAACCAACTCTCAGCCAGTTTCAAGACCAGCAGCTGGACAGACACTTGGTTTTTCTACCCTGTAAGTCATTTACTCTATTTTGCCCTGGACAGGATGAGACAGAATAAGTAGACTTTTATTAAAATGTATATATTGAAGCTGGGTGCAGAATTCCCCTTTTGGAGTTTTCAGTGGTGGCCACGGAAGTCTTCTGTTATTTCTCGTTTCTAGGTGGTCAAAAATACTCAGAGCAGATCTCCAAATCAGAAATATTCTTACCAAATAATTTTCTGTGCAACTTTTTAAGCTATTATTTGCTGTATGAGAAAATGTATCTGAAGTAAATTCTGTTGTCTTTCTCACAACTTTCTGCACCAGTTTGGCAGTCAGACTTTAAGCATAGGCAGCCAGATCTGCAGGGTTGCTCCAATCTCAGCTCAGCTGTAGCTATTATCACTCAGTCTTTTAAAGCAGAAAATCCCAGGAATTTAATGGCTAACCCTCCAGAGCAATCAGATACCTTTTTCTGCATGGCTGGAGTACAATATCAAATTTTGCTTGTTTTTGATGCCTTGCAAAAATTAAGTTTATTACGTGTACCTGATTACCTTCATCAACAAAGTTTGTAATCTTTTGAAAGAATGAAATCAAGCTTTTAGTCCAGACCAATTGTTTCTAAAAGAATTTAGCTGGGAATTAAATATTTTTCTATAATTTGCTGAGGAGTTGCAGAAGCTTTCCTTTGTGTTGCCAAAAACTGAAGTTGAGCATCCAGCCTGTGGTTACCTGATTCATCCCTTTTGGTGTTTTTAGTATGGATGCAATGTTGCCTCTTTTCTAATCTTCTGGAGCTGACTCCGGCTTTCCTCGATTTATTAGAAAGTTAACACTAGCAGGCAGGAGATTCCCTCTGATTCCTCTCCTTTAGTACTCTTAGAGGGGTTCTTGCTGTTAGCAGATTTAACCTTGGAGGCTGGAGGTTAGGCCTGATGTACTGCATTGAATATTCACAAGCAATTTTCAAGTACATTTTATTTATGATAGGCTCAAAGCCAAAAGTTAAATTATGAACTTGGATGAAATCCTGAGCATACAACACATAGCAGTTAATGTACTTTCTGTTAATATGTGACATCTTTGCACACATCTTCATTTATGTGAAATGTTGAAATGCTATCAAAGAATTTGACCAAAACCCCCCCTAATTTAAAATCAAAGTTGTCAGTTGAGACGACTGTGCTGCTCATTCTATGATAGCACAAAGATGATAATGGGCAGATGAGCCACTGCTTCTCTGGGCAGCTCAGTCAGCAATCACAGGATGCTTCTCACTTTGGATTGCTTTTCCAATGCCTTCACAAGGCAGATTACCCAATGTAATAGTTCTACTTTAAGTCCAGGAGAAGAAACAGAGAGATAAAAATAGGTATGCAGATGGAAACTGTTTTACTTTTCCATATGCTAATAGCAAACTACTAGGCCTCTTAATCATCCCTCTCATTAGTGGCTGCATTTTCAAAATGGTCTCAGAAAGATCTTTAAATGTGAATAGCCGGAGAAATATCTGCATAGATGAAATTGAACAAAATTTTGAGGAATAAAAAATTAGATAACAAGTGTTAGTGTTGTCATGGAATAACTGGAATGCAACTTTGCGTGTGCAAACAACTTGCAATTTTTGATCTAAAAATTACTTTAAATACCAATCTTTTTTGAACAGTGTAATGAGAAATATTTTACATTATTTCCTGTTGTTGAAGGTAGCAACTTTCTTAAAATGCTTGAATAAGAATTTTTGTTACTTTGGAAATTTTGAGTATGAAGACCATACCAGTCTTAGGCCCAGGGACCCACTGGTGCCAAGGACAAAAAGGTAAAACACAATTGTTATAGGTGGAAACTTAGTGAAAGCAGGGTAGTATTCAGCAGTTTATTTATAGGTGCACAATAAAAGCCCCCGATTCAAATGTCCAATTGTGTGTTTGTCTGAGAAACAGAAAGCTACTCTTCAAACATGGGGAAAAAAAAAAGTAACTCTCCAGCAATGCCCTGTATTGCTGATGCTATCAGTGGTCACTGAATAGCTTGTTATTATGTGCTATTTTAGAACTAAGGCCCTGTTTGTTTAGAATTTAAGTCAAGATAAATAAAATATGTTGCACATTATGTGATTTGTTATGAATATAAAATAAGACAGCTCCATTTCTCTGAGATTTGTGGAACGTGGTTGAATTTCTCAAAATGGGCATGATTAATTTCTAAGAGTTATGATATTATGGCAGGAGTCACGGTCAAGTTTTAATGAAAATCCTCCTTAGATTCTCTTTACAATAACATGCATTGTTTAGCTTTTGCTTTACTTTGCAAAAAAATTTATATTGAGCCTTCTAAGCACTAAAATCTTCTTAACATGGATCCCATCTTTTCTACATTGTATGTGATAGATTTTGATGGATTCTCTGGAGCACAGTGGAAATAAATCAGATCTACCCAGTGAATACTCACTATGTTCCTGATCTGTCTTATTTGCAGATGGACTTTTCTGCTCATATTTTGAAACAGCCATTTGTAAAAAGGTTCTGTGTTAAGAATGGTTTGGTATTGTAAAAAAAAATTCATTATATCACATAATGTGTGGTCTTATGAGTGCATCTATTTCTAATCCTGTTTCTTGAATAACACTGAAAATTTATACACACTTTAATTATTATTTCTGCCCATTGGACTCAATGGAATTTGCTGGTTCATAGAACTGGTTTTAAAAGTACTTTCCAGCTCAGTTCATAACAAGGATGTCAGTGACTGCAGAAGTTCAGCTAAAGCAGGACAAAATATTCTGGGGTTCATGGCTGGGCAAAGGGATGCTAAGCACTAGAACATTTTATTATCCCCAAATCCAAGCAGTTGTCAGGAAAACCACAGGCTGTGTGGTTAGAAATTCTGATTCCTGAGCTGGTGGGAAAAGCATTCTTACTCATTTTATGTTTAGGAAGCAAACAGACAAAACACAAGTTGAAATTTGTGTTTTTAAAGCCCATAGTAAAGATATGTAGAACTTGCAGATGTGCAGCTATTTTGAATTATTTTAAGAAAGCTGTGAGAAGTACTGAAACAAATCAGTGGTTCCAAATCAACGGCTACCTCTTCAATTCTGAAAGAGTTTCTAAAAGTGATTGCTAATATTTGAACTCTTGCATTTCTAATCTCAGTTACCACCTGTAGATGCTATTTTATTACTACTTTTACCTTCATCCAGCCTTACTTCCTCCTTGTTAATCTTTATTCTTTTTTATAGCACACACACACACACACACCTTAAAATGTATTAATATATCTTGAATTTTATATAAATCACTTAATTCTTCTTCTGTTATCCTTTATATTCTCATCTTCTCTTAATTAGTGGTTCCTTATTCTATGACTATTTGGGGGACCTTTAAAAGTCTCTTTTTAAAAACAAAGTTTCCTACTCAATTTATTGTACAACTTTATGGAACAGCACTGAAAATTAACACCAGAAATGTAAATTTTGGTATATTATTTAAAATATTTTATTTGAACCCCTTAGCCTTCCCTAGCATTTTTTTCTTGAAAATTCACTAATTTTTTTAATCCCCATTTAGACTAATCTCAAAAAAATTATAGTTTCCCTATACCTGTCATGCATTCTTTATAATAACTCTTGTCTGTACTACCTCAACCGAATAAATACACCTGATACATTTCATGCACCATGGAGTCTCGCTTAAGTTTTTCAAGCTCTATTCTTCAGGACCTTGTTGAGGCCATAATTTGGAAAGAGTCGATTATTCCAGGTTTTGGAAGTATTTGCCCGTTGCCAGAATTCAGTGGTCACTTTTGTGAGGGTGTTTCTCTTTGGTTGGTTCGTTTGGTGATTTGGTGGGTTTGTTTGCTTGTTGGTTTTTGGTTTTTTTCTTGATAAGGGAAAAACGTATTCTTTAGGAATTGCATGCTTTTCATGGATCAGAATCAATTTGCCAAGAATCAGCAAGTTGCCTCGTGAGTGTAGTGACACAGAGGAACATATTTAGAAGGCATATGGTAGAGAAAGCAGGGTGTGCTGCACCCTGGGAGATCTCTTCCTATTTTCCTGCAGTACTTCACTGACTAGAGCACATGCATATGGGGCTCTCTTGAATGTGTATTAATTGAATAAGAGGCCTTTTCCTAATGATCATTTCTATGCTCATTTAGTTTCTTTCTTGTTTACAAAAATAACACCCTTGAACAGGCAGTATACAGTAATTGCTGGTCTCTCCCAAGAGAATTAAATAACATGGCTTTGTTACTCATTATGCAGTTGCTTTGTGCATAACATACAACTTCCAGTTGAAGTAAAGCTAAGAAAAATCCAGAAAACAGGATATAGGTATATGTTCTCTCTATAGATATAAATAGAGAAGATATAATTAAGATATGACATAACATGGAATAAATGTACATGTTCATCCCCATCTGAATGGTGTCTTGTTTTCAAGCACATTGACACCTGCACACAAGGGCAAGATGCATCTTTTTGCAGGGTCTTTGCTAAATGCAGTTACAACAATGCCAAGTGAGCTGTTTAGGCTGGTGAGTGTTTCAAATGCCAGCAGTGTCTGCAGCATCACAGAGCTGAGCGTGGCCTGCAAGTGCTTTCTGAGGAGCCTGACTAATTAGTGCATGCTGAGCTGCATGCTGCTAGAGCTCAGCTCCTCATACCCAGGCTAAATATAATTCCCCAAGAAGCCCCTCCAAGGATACAGTAGTGGAGATGTGTGTTTTGAAAGGTACAAAATTCAGAGGCAATGCACTACTTCAGTCTTCTTATTATACTCACTTTTGGATATCTGTATCTTTGGGAATGCCTCAAAAGCTGCTTTCTACTTCAGTGCTGTGTATGGGTTTCTCATATTCACTTATACCTAAAGAGCAAAGTTGTCTCACTGAAAGATCTCTGGGGGTACTGACAACCCACATCCATTCTGCTAAGCTTCCAAAGTTTGTTTTTTACTGTATTTAGTTCTTATTTTTGGCAATCATATTGGAATTGTAGCCTCCTAGGCAGCCATTGTTTAGAATCTTACTTGCTGCAGTAACCTGTTTCATTGATAAAACGTGGCTTAAAGGTCAACTTTATACCACTTCATATTTAAACCTACTCTGTTCACTGCATTTTTGTTGATTTGGTATACCAGAGTTTTCAGAGCTTTCCTCTGTCTAACAGCATGATGTCTAGGCTGCTTCCTATGGATTTTAGTTTTCTAGTATTTTTACTTCATTGTCTTTAAAACTGCTATAGCCTAATCATTTAAAAATAATCTGGCTCCTGAATTCCAGTGTTGCAAAATGCTGCTTAGTTTGGTCTCACAAAACATGTCAAATTTAATTATGTTGAGCTTTTTTGTCTAGCAGGTCAATCATACTTACAGGAATTATTTCAGAAAGTTACTTAAGGCAAAGTCAAGAATAGCCTTTTCTCTTCCACTCTTCAGACCAAGCTGTTGCAAGATGCAATTGTTTATTTCTTTCAAAATTGTCTTTTCAATTTATGCTGTGATGTGACATCCAGCTCATTTATATTTGGTATGATAGTTATCCTAACAAACTTTATTACAGGTTGTTTTAATCTCTGTGAAGACCAGCAAGCACTCTCAACTGTACAAGTATTCTCTGACTTGGATCATGTTGTAGTGTAGGATGGACCCATCTAGATTCTGACATAAGACCAACATATACAAAATTGTTTACATAGAAATCACTCTAAATTGCCCCAAGGAAGACCATCTTATTCTAAGAGTTACCTCTCAGGTGCACAGAGCCAGAAATTTCATGGACCAGTCCAGTGCCCATCTAGTGAAGGAAAAAAAGGCAGCAGTGTTGGGGCGAGGAGGACAGACAGTTGCACTTTTCATGTCACATTGATACTGAACCACATTCAGACAATAGAACTTGGTGTGACCTTCAGAATATTGCACTGCTGGATTGGGCACATATAGGCATTACAGAGTCACTGCCATCAGGGCAATGCCAAGAAGTGCTGCAGGTAACATTAATAAACAATCTGACTGTAATTTGGTATTTTTCTTTTCAGAACCCATGGTATACGCCTGTCTAACTTTGTCTATACAATATAAACACACCATGTATTCCCAAATGTTTACATGGACCCTGATTTTTTTCAGAAACCTGTTTATGTAGTTGTGTCTTTTGTTATTGGCTGAAAATATTTATGTTGTCATGTTTTCAAAAGGCAAACTTTGTCCTAAACCCTTTGAAGTGAACCAAAATCTTCTCATGTTCGCAGATGTTGTTACTTTTTTATTTCTTGTACTAATACATGTATTTCAAAAGGATTTATTATACTGTTCTGATATAGGCTTTAGGAATGAGAGTTTGAAAATCCTTTTGTTAAAAGAAAGGGTTACTAGAGAGGATATTCTAACCCATGACACTGCAGGGTTTGCATTACGTGCAAAAAAGTTTCTTGTTGCAAATAAATTTATTATGAGAATGTTTGAAGGTAATGAAATAGGAGAAGGAAATTGAAGGTAGTTGTTTATTTTTTTCCTCAAAACCAAGTTTGAAGTGAAGGAATGGTGAAAGAATCATTTTGATTATAGAGGCAGTAAAAATTAGATTCATAATAAACTTTTATATTGTAATGACCTTAAGACAAGAAGAGGGAATTCTTGCAGAATTATTTGTAGCAGTAATGGCCAAATCTCCTGTGCATACAGCATGTTCCCCTGTGGAGCTGTGGACTCACAGCATCACCAGAAAACCAATGGGTTCAGAAAAAACAAAAACAAACCAAAAAATTGCAAATGAATGCAGCAACAACCATCAGCCTTGCCCTGAAAAGAGAACTCTCAGCCATAGCTCCAACAGCAAGTTCTGACTGTGCCATCTGGATCCCTGACTTAGCATAGAACCTTGTAACGGGGACTAATGAAGGGAAGATGGTCAAGTTCAGAGCAGAAAAAATTTAAACTGGACTTAAAATTTAAGAAACTAGAGAAGAATGTGTTTAACTCATAAGTTCTGGACATGTTCATGGGGTTCTTGATGCTTTATAGTGATGCAAATTATCTGTATTTATAAAGTATAACTGGAGAAATGAAAAGGTAGTTGAAAGACAGGTCCAGCTCTTTTTGAGCTTGAACTCTGAGGTGGAATGAATATTGAAGTAATTCATGTAGAGAGTTAGGATTGTCAAAATTTGTTGTGGAAGTTGCATAAAGCACACTTAATTGTTCATAGTGAGCTAAACAGATGGGTGTCACCAAAACTAAGGTAGATATATACATAAAGATGCATAATTATTTTACTCTGCAGAGAAGGTCTTTCCCTATTTTTAGATAGTTTTTTGGTCTGTGGGGGTTTGGGGTTTTTTTTGCAATGGTATAAAATCTGTAGAGCTGCTCCTCAATTACACTGGCATAAGATGTCCAAAATTGCCATGCTGAGAGATAAAATGGAAAGCAGTACTTTGAATTTGCTGTGTAACAACATCAAGTATGGGTATTACTCAGCTGCTTTTGCTACATATGAGAATAAATTTCTGAAGTTAATACCATGATTAGTATGACTACCCAGAGCTGCTGTTCTTCTTCCAGTGACAGACTCTTCTGACTGGTTCATTCACAGCTCTTCAAAGTGGCTCTGAAGACAGTTTTGTCACCCTGTTGAAGATTTCACAGAACTGCCCCTGTCTGGCAAAGTGATCGATAGGAGCTGTTGAGGTGTTGCCGTGTGCGGAATCGATACAAAATGTCCCTAGGCATTCGGGGGGAGGTCACACAAAACAAATTCATCAAGGCTTCACACCCTCTCTGAGCTCTCTCTACCACTGCTTGAGGACTGAGCAAAGACTGTGCCTTTGACCTCTCTAATAAGACATATCCTCTAGTTTGAAAGCTGTGGCCTAAAAAAATATAACAACCTGCGGATGTTTTCATTTCCATCTAGTACTTCATTAGATAGAAATTAGAAAGTATTTTTAATTTCCCTGTAAATGTGGTAGAGACCAGGTTGGTAAAAAGATTGATTAATCATGTATGTTGGATGTCTTACAGTTTTTTAACACTTGGTGCTTTGTATGATGGGCCTTGATGTTGCTGTTCCTGAGCTGAATGTAGATTTTGCCATTAATTTCAGTAGGGATTGTCTTGGGTGATGACCAGCATGTGCTTCCTCTACCTCATCTGTGAAGCTGGCATGGTAATATTGTGCAGACTTGCATGAACGAGATCTCTTCCAGATCACAGCTGTTTGTAAACTACCAAGTCTGAGCACAAAATGGGATGGGAGGAGAGAATGAAAGATAACTCTCCATAGTAACACTGAAATATTTTAGAGAGATCCTTGGATGCAAAGTGGTAAATACTGACAGTATTCCTAGAGGTTTTTGCTGTATATAGCAAATCCCTTTCTTGAAAGGGATTATTCCACAGTAAGTTTTGTGATTGGTTTGAGTTTGGTTTTGTTGGTTTGTTGTTTTTTTTTTTTTTTGCCCTGGCATTCTGAATTTTCCCAGCCCTAATGTCCTCTAGGCCTGAGTTGCAGCACAGGTGCCTTGTCATCTTGAGTGGCCCTCAGCCCATCTCCATGCTACACCCTTTAGGCAACAATACTCTTTCTGTAGAGGATAATGCAGCTCTTTAAAAGCATTCTCAACTCAGCAAAATTGGTTCATTCCCGACTTGGTGATTGCTGCTGAACAGAAACATCTGTCAGTGAAATTTCTACCTTTTAGCATCTGTAAACAGAGGCAAATCCCAGGTAAAGCAAGTATTGATTCCATGAAACATTTG
The DNA here is from genome assembly GCA_013400775.1 of Chaetops frenatus. Lineage (NCBI taxonomy): Eukaryota > Metazoa > Chordata > Aves > Passeriformes > Picathartidae > Chaetops > Chaetops frenatus. The sequence goes on from VZTR01025583.1 coordinate 589,466, forward strand.
GTCTGCATGTTCAAAGTTAGAAAGGATCAATTAGGGCAAAATGTGCTACAGAACATGTACTTATGCTTCCTGAAGCACTGGGAAAGATCTCACCAGGACTGGGGTTTCAGGATAGCAGGTAAAGAATAGGACACAAGCACATGGGGGATGGACGTGCAAGACAGTCAAGAGCACCATGCTTTCTCTGTTCTTAAGGAAGGCTTGAATTAATAGAACTCTACATTTGATGAAAGCAGTTTCATCTCCCTTTCTACAGGATGACTGTAATAATTTTTACAATCAGATGCAAACTTCTGTTCTCCAGTTCTTTCTTAAAAAATTATGCCTGAAATGCAGTTTGATCATTGTTTAAATCCACTGATAGTACTTCTCTTTAAATTTTTTCTATTGAGTTGTCCCCGTGTTGTCCCCTCACCTGGTCAAAGTGGTGGCAATAATGAGAAGTTCTCTGAAAAAGTGAAGTCCTTCCAGCTGAATAAAAATCCAGATAAAACTATGTACATTTCCATTTTAGTCTTAAAACTTGCACAGTTATACCAGACCCAAGACTGATGTTTGAAGCTGACTGGCTTCAAAAAGAAAACTTTTATCTTTTTTTTCATCAAACGCTTCCAACCTTACAGTTTTAGAACCCTCAGATATTTTTTATAGCAGTATTTCAGGCTATAAAAAATTTAGGAAACCAACTCTCTATCCAAAAGAGCTTACAAAGGAAGACCAAATCCTGCAATCAATTGATGCGGAAAAATGCCACCCCGTTAATTTAATAACAGGTTTCTGCAACCTCCTGTCAGGGCTGAATCTTACACAACTATCATGGAGGAGATTTAGACACAGAGTGACATAATCTTGGTCCACCTTTTTTGCTGTCTTTTAAGTGTTTTACTATCCTTACCCTATGCAATCACTCATTCTGCCTTGCCCTGCCTTCCTATCAAAGGATGTGGGTGCTGCAGAGATTTCTTAGCTAAGTGCCAATGTAGCTAAAATCAAGGAATTAAAAAATTGCTGTCTATATAGCTGTTAAACTAATTTATTCCACCACCTTGAAGGAAATAGGGCAGCTTTTCGTGGTGATTTCATGATTTGATAAGAGGACTTTAGTTTTCAATCCATCATAATTCTAGGTGCCTGACATTTTGTATTTTGTTCCAATCCCCACTGAGTTGCTTCCAACTGTCTGCAATCAAAGAACTTGGCGATGTTTTGCACAATCTTTTACTTGCCGTTCTTTTGGGGTTTTTTATATCTGTAATTCAATTTCACATTAAGATACTTTCTTCATGTATACAGTTAAGTTCTGCTGATCTCAAACTACACAAAAGATTTTTGTTTAAAGATACAGCAGGTCCTCATTAAATACTCATAAAATACTGCCTGAGTCAAGAATTGGGCTAAGGTCTTACATACAGGGTCTAACCCTGTGGAGATGAAAGTAGTGAGCTACAGAATGAAAAAAATATGAGCTCCAACATCTAAAGTCCTACAGAATTATGCAGACTAAGAAGATATTATTTGCCCCTCCCATTTGCTCTTCTCTTATAGTTACGTGACAGTCACGCTTGTATCAAGTGTTATGTGTTTGTTGAGCAACTTATTGGACTCACTTTCTGTACAATACTGAGAAATTAACATTTTTTAAGGGATAAGAGCTGTATAACTGGCAGGTCTGACAAAATTGTTTTGTTCAATAAATTTACCAGTTTGGATTCTTTTAAATACACAGTAGTTGAAGCTGATGTAAATCGAGAACATTCTGGCTATGAAAAAGTGAGTTCCATTGCCCATGGAAAGCAGAATCAAGATACTTGCATGAATAATTTTTTCTATATATATGACGTAACAGGTATCTTTATGCTGACATGTTGATTGCTAATGGGGTGGTGTATGGTGCATGGACTGACACACTAGATCTGAAGACCTAAAGTGAAAGTAAAGAGACCAAGATAAAGTATATTGAAACCTTGTTCAGGACATTTCTACAATGATTGACTATATTTTTTTGTCTTTCACATTAATTTATAGCTTTACAGGATTTGGAAATTGAAATCATGTATCAAAACAGTTAATTATTAACATTCTTCTGTTAATGAGAGAATTAAATGTTATCTAATACGTGGAAACTTTCACTTGAATGTTTCTGATACTGCTGCATCTTATCCAAATGCTAAAAAATTCAGGAAGCATCACTTTGACAGAACACAACAGCCTGTTGGGGTGCAGTGAAAAGATTTTTTTTTTTTTTAAGTGGGCTTTTGCCCTTGTTAGTCACACTATTTGTGATACAGGGCTACTGTTCTTGGGCTACCATCAATCAGCATCTCTTCTGTCTCTACTGACTTGAGTGACGGGATCTCTTGAGAGCCTATCTTGAAACTCCTATTCGATCTGAAAGCTGGAAATTTTGCATAATGTATACATTTACAGCAACCCATTTGAAAACCTTTTAGAGTTCTTAGTACATGGCCTGGGATATTACTCGTGGTGACAGGAAAATAGTGCTGTAGTCAAGGGCTGACAAGATGAACAAGTATGATGTTACTTTATTGCCCATTTCTTGCATAGGATCACACGCAGCTCAGCAAGGACTCTGGGCCATTCTTTTAGAGTATTTCAGTTTTGAGGGGTATTTTTTTTCCATCTTGGAAGCTAAGAATCAAAGTACTCTGTGACTGCTGTTTAAAAAAAGGACCATCTTTGCTGGCTTCTCTGTGAGATTACAGTACTTGTAGTCTAATTAGGATATTTTTAGAGCCAGAAGTACCATATCCAGCTGAGAACCAGGTTGTTTGCCCATTGTAAGACACCCAAAATCTTAGCAGTCCTTAAACATGTCATATGAACAGTTCTGCATTTTGCCAATACTGGTGTTCACACCATTTATTTCCTCCACTTTTCAATCAAACACACAGACACAAGTGAGAAAAAGAGGGAAACAATTTCTCTGACAAGTTGCTTAAAATAAATGGGAGATTTTGAAGGTGATAAGAAATTTTAACTGGCAGAGATAGACCAAGCCCGTGGTTAGTGAAAAAGTGGTATTGTCAAAAGTGTATAGCAAAGCATGGACACATTTGTAAAAGGAAAAGTGTTGTATGACTTTGCACACTGTCAGTATATAATGATGAACCCCCTACCCCATAGGCTTGTCTGGGCACACAGAGCCTGCAGTGTTGGTAGGACAGTGTTACTGCTACAAACACATTTACACAGTGGTGCATTTACAGCTAGCAAAAATAATGAGTTATGCAGACCAACCCAAACACAGCTCAATAGAACCTTTAAATTTCCAAAACCCAAGGGTATACATTAATTTTCCACACATAATGCACCATGATATCCACATATATTTAATTTGTTTGAGATACATTCAATTCCTTTTTACTGGAATAGTCAGACTGGAAGTAGGTTTCACTACACATGGCACAGAGGTACTCTGGGCCTGGAACAAGTGTTCTCTGTCTATCAGTGCATACACCAGATCAGAGCTATTTTGGCATTGCTTGAATTCTTCTTAAGTTAATATGTAAATCAAAACTTCCTGTCAGTCCAGCACCAAATATTACCAGCCTTCAGCATCAGGTTCATGTTGATATCTGGTCATATTCAGATGTGGCAAATGACACATTTCTGTGGTGTAATTGCAATTAATAACTGAGACTCAGAAACAGCTCAGGAGTGTCAGATGTAGACTCAAGTTAGCACTTGCAGGTGAATTGCACAGTGCAGCATTAGAGTGTTTTATCTCAAGACCTCCTGGTCTTATCATATGATTGCAGAAAGTGAAAAAAAAAAAGTGCCTATTATACATCTAAAGTCAAATGATTCACTGCACAGCATATCCACCATCTTCCTTTCAGGGCTATATTTCAAGAGGTTTGGCAGTGAAACAGCCTGGCTGTGTGAGAACAGAAACCTCCACTGGTGAACAGGGAGAGTGGCTCTGTAAAACCAGACACAGAACAAAAAGCTGAAAAATGGGGTGGGGGCCGTGCATGTTTTGATTTTAGAAATGCTTAAACGTTCTTTAACTTAGTTGTTTGGGGGTTTTTCTTTGAATACATAAATGAGAAATTTATCACCCACACAATCTTGTCTGCTTCAGCGGGGAAAGTGTGTTTTCTCAGTCTGTCCAAATCCAATTGTTACAAATGGGAAAAGGTAGTGAAAACATCTTGACCAATTGCCCCCAGCCCCCCAAAGGATGGCTATTTTGTTTCTGGAAGAAAAAACCGAGCAGCTACTTACTTGAGCTCAAAGGCACAGTGTGGCGGTTTGAGGCACTGACAGTGCGGGGAGAGGGGCACGATTTGTTCCCCCGCTGGGAGCGGTGCCAGGGTGTTCGCTGGCAGGACGGGCGGCGGGGGGAGGCCGGGGGCTGCCCCGGCCCCGCTCCAGCGGCAGGTGGATGCTGCGGAGCTCGGCGCGGGGCTTCCCCGCTCCCGAGCGCTCCGGCCAAGGTAGCTGTCGGTCTGTGTTAAATGGCTGCCTGCTTTTCGAGGCTGCCGACTGCTTCACCGTTTGGCTGTTTATTTTTTTTAGCAGCGCTGCCGTCTNCCGCACCCCTCCTGGCTCTCCCGGGCCAGGGTGCGCCTGGGTGTGGGCTGGGGCCGGCCCGGCCGTGCGAGGCGAGTCACGGCTTTCCCGGGGAGCAGGAGGCGGTGGCCGGCCCGGGGGTGGCAGGGCAGGGCAGGAGCTCCGGAGCGCCTCAGCCCCGCGCCGGAGACCGCGCCGTGCCGGGGAGCGAGCGGCTCTGCAGCCCGCCTCGATCTCCGTGCAACACCTTCACCCTTGTCCCTCCCCCACCACCCGCCGTTTTTTCTTTTTCATTTTCCATCTCCCTTTTTTTTTTTTTTCCTTTTTTTTTTTTTT
>VZTR01025583.1:596992-624106 GCA_013400775.1 Chaetops frenatus
GGGGTGCGGGGGGCGCGCCTGCGGCAGCTCCGGGGGCGCTCCCGCCCTCACCGCCCTCACCGCCCTCACCGCCTTCCCACGAGCAACGGCGCCCCCTGCCGGCCGCGCGCGCGCACCGCACCCGCCGCCCCGCGCAGCCCCCGCGCCTTTCACCCCGTTCAGGGCCTTTCCTGATGTCATTCGTTCGTGCCCTGCTAAAAGAAAAAAAAATTTCCAAAATTGCCGTTGTCTCTTAGCAGCGAACTTTGGATTAAAAGCAAAAAAAGAGAGGTTTTTGCTTCTGTGTGTGTTCAAAACTTACTTTTTTTTTTTTTTTTCTGGAATGACATTGTTTTGGATGGTGATGAAAGAGTCGATGATTTTAGAAGTTTAATTTTTCCCAGCTGTTTGTGTCTCTTACCTAAATACTTGGAACTGACTGTGCTCAAATACTGAACTTTTTTAGAATGTAGTAACGTGACACTTTCTATGTCTCACTTTCATCACCTGGGAGACTAATGAGGTGTGGACAAAATTGGACAAGTCTTGTTCATACCTTAGAAGAAGCTATTCTTGACTTAAATGAAACCTTACTAACATTAACTTTTATTATTTGGAAATATTTAGGGTCAAGTTTTGAAGTGTTTATCTTAATTTGCATGTTAATTGGTTAAGGACACAGAGTTTGGCCTAACTCATAGGGGCTTATACGAGAACGACAAAAGACACTGAAACATAGTAGCAAATGATACAAAAGTGATGCAGAATAAATGTGGTTTTGTCAAGTATTTGTGAATGGAAGTTTGTTGTTTGAAGCAAACTTTCCATTATTCGTGAAGAAGTTTCAAGTAAACATCTTTCTAAATACAAATGTGATTTTAAGGCTGTTGCTGTAGCTGTAATCATGCATTTGGAAATAATATCTGGAAAGTTATGAGTTGTTTTAATATCATAATACTACTAAAATATTTAATTCCTCAGTGTCATGCTTGGGCTTTCAGAGATGTTGCACTGAATGAATTGGCAAACATTTGCTTTCAAATTGAATGACTTGTGTGATGTACAGGAGATTTTTCACAATGTAAAATAAAGCCCTTGGCCTAATTTGAGGATAACATTACAGGTGATTTTACTGTGAGACAGGAAGGTGTTGGTGACAGGGAGCTTGATGCTACTCTTTTTCAAGATACCAGAATAATTTCACCTTCTGAAACATTACTTCTGGAAAATTTTTAAGTGGCTAAAAGGGGCTTTCAAAGTTGGTATCACTAAACTTGTAATCTGGTGTTCTACCTTCAGGAGCTTTAAGTGCAGAGGAAGAAAAGTGCATTGTATTTGAAACCACTTACTTTTCATTGAGACAAGTGTGGGTAGGAAAAACAAGGACATAGATTTGTTTCTTAGGCAGCCCTAAGCAGTGAGTGAATGATGAGGGTTCCTTGCTGGGACTGTGATCTACCAGGTCAGTGTTATATCCTCCCATCCCTTCAGAACTGGAAGGTTCTCATGAAAAAATTAAAAAAATTCTTGTGAACCTTTTCTTTGTTTCCTTAAAAGATTTCTAGACATTTGGTCTCCAACTAAAGGTGGTAGCATATCAGAATACTGTAATCTGACACTTACAGCCTAACTATTTAAGAGAGTATTATTTTTAGTATTCTGTCGTCAGTTTATTGTGTTTCTATGATGAAATGTTTGACCTTTCTGAAATAAAGTCTTTCCAGGCTATCTGCAGAACTCAGAGGAGGGACTGTATAGATAATTTTGTCCTTCTAATTTGCCTAAAACATTTAAGCTCTCTTCTTATTTTACTCTAAGAAGCCACCTATTTCTTAAACCCAGGGAATCATGTTACATAATTTCTTTTTTTCACTTACAGTTTCAAGAGATTCCAAATCTAGATTATAAACTGCTTTATTTCAAAATGTAAGACTTGATTTTAAAATGGTCCGTATAACAGCAAGTCCTAATACACCCTGAATATAACCTGAAATGAATGAGGAGAGAGACATGCAAGGAAACAACAAAATACTTAGTATGCAAGGCCTTGGGTTTTTTGCTTGCAAATTCGCCAGAGTTTGGAGTAGGAAGCAGGAGGGATACCATAGAATGCTAGCTGATGCAAAGCCTTCTGAGATAATGAGAGACACAGAAAGAATCTTTTGGATTTATAGACCTATTTTTTTAAGCATGACCTTGCTGTGGCTTGGTTTGTAGTCATGGTAAACACTACTGACTTTAGATAAAGGCAGATCATTCCCTAGACTCATGTACTAATATGAATGGGATAAAACTTCTGCCTCAGGCTAAATAATCATAGTTATTCAGCTTGAGACAATTTCTATTAATTTTAATGTTAACTAATTTTAAAATTACATGTCTTTTCCAGTCTTGATATATTGCATCTACCATATAAACTCGTGCCACCCTGCAGGCAGAATGTTTATGTCACTCCAGTGTCATTTACTTCATTAAGTGAATGATGAAGTTTTCACTTTGTTGAACAGGATAATTTAGACTTCCTCTTACAGAAAGTAAAAGTATATTGAGGATGTTCAAGAATATTATTGCTGACTTTGAATTCTTAAAGATGTGATAAGTACTTGCATCATAAAAAACCTCAGGGTGTATTAAGCTTTACAAGCACCTTACAATTATTTATTTTATGCAACAGAGCTGAAACTGTAAGCTGTTTACTTTGGGTAGACAGAAACTTGCACTAGCATTTACCTGAGTTTACAGAAATGGTTTCAAAGTACTGGTACTTGTGAACAGAATTGGTTCCAGCTCTGGGGAATGCACTGAATGCACATGGGAAAAGTGAGAACTTCAAGAGCGTGTGGTTATCAAGAAATATCATGACTATTTGGACTTCTTTCTTTGCATTCTGCAAAGAAAAAATATACAGCAGGTATTTTATGTGATACAGTAATGATTAGCACTAATTGCACTCACCTCTCTGGACCAGGTCCTGCAATATTGTTGAGTGTATCCTTTGTTCTGGTTATACTATAGATTTTCTTAGGATTTCTCTTATTCAGGTATCAATGGAGAAGAAAGATGGAGATCTTGGAAGGCTACTAAAATGGTTTTCCTGGGCAAATTCGTTCCTAATGAATTTGATGTTACATAAGATTAGCTGTGTTGCAGTGAGTCTAATGCAATGTTCTTAAGACAGTTTCCAGGTGTTTCTTCCTGTACTTGAATTTTCTTCTGAGTTTCCTTTACTTTAATATAAGCCATTCATTGTAAAAATAATATCTTCAGAAACGAATAGCTTAATAGGATCTTTTTTCTACCTTTTTTTTTTTTTTAATAAGCAGTACCAGCTGGGATGTCAAATTTCCACATTTTCCTCTCAGTTAATTTTTGGAGTAGACCCCTTGACAATGTAGCAGTGAAGGGTATTCTCTATTCTAATTTTGTCCCTTTTTCTCCCAACTATTCCCTCATAAACTCTTTGTAAAAATTGGTACAAGTTCATTAAGAAGTACAGTAATAAATTTTCTTCCCTAGACACACCTGAAGGTTTCATGTAACATGTTGTGCATTTGATCTATCTAGATAAAACATGAGGATTTCTATGGATAATGTTGGTCATGTGTTAGTTTTCAATGTCTTGGCTTATTCCCTATTAAATAGGTCAACGTTTCCTTCCTTTTTTTTTTTTTTTTTTTTTTTTTTTTTTTTTTTTTCTTTGTTTTTTGTTTTTTTTTGTTTCTCTTACATAATTTCATGANNTACAGAATGTCTTGAAAAGAGGGAGAAATATTCTGTAGCTACAGATTTTACTCAGGAAATATACACTTTTTGGGGTAATGAGTTGTATATATAATTAAATATAACAATTCACACTGTGGGTCATTGGGGTCTGCAGAGAGGATTCTGAACTGTTTATTTAATTTCAAGTATGTGCTTGCTTAGTGCACAGGTTTTGGCACATGGAGTCAGTGGTGTGTGTGGAGTTAGAGATGGTGGATTGGTTTGTCTCAGTGGGAGCCATTACTGTTGATTGAGAGCATAATCCTTCCATCAAGTGGGGCTTGGAGAAACAAAGGAGCAGTTACCATCTATCAGGGAAAAGTTTACTTCTTAGTGTGTGCCAGGTTTTACATAGCAGAGCCTAATACCTTCAAAAGTCTAAAAAGAAAAGCTTTTTTTTTTTTTTTTATATTATATTTCACTTCTGTATTTGAGATATGCCAAAGTTGCACAGAACAGTAAGTGTAATACTCATAGACCAGAATATTCTCAGAAATGTGCAGGCATAGCTGTAATTTGCTGGTAGACCCCTGATTTTGAGTTGCTCTTGATAATGGAAACCCACTACTGCTTTTCTTAAAATCTCTCCTTTTTCTTGAGGTATTTTCAGTAGGGGCAAAGCTCAGGGTTTAGATTATGAAGTAGATTTAGACAGTGAAAACAACAGGAGCTGTGTTGCTGCCTCTCAAGTAGCAGCAATTATCCTTATGTGTATAAAGGCAAGAGATGTCTTGTGATATAAAAAGAAATGGGGATTAAGTGGTAAGGAAATAGGGTGGAGCTGTTCCAAACCCCAAAACTTCATGGAAAAGTCCTGATAGAGAAAAATGAAAACAGGAAAAATTGTCCTATATACACTGGTGTAGAAAGAGATGAGGAAAATGGTCATGAAAATGGTTTCTGTCAGCAATATCTTATTTTGTTAATCCTTTCTAGTTGTTTATGTTGCTGCACATATTCTATAGAGAGAAGAAGGAGAGAACAGGGCTGAAAATGCATTGAAAATTAAATATTGGAATATTGAGAAGGTGCTGCTTCGCTAAATACCTCTGCTGCTAGAGACAGTTGGTTTTATTATTTTCTCTGTGTCATAAAGGCATATGTTTCTTCACATAAAACTGCATTTCTCAGCAGACAGTTTGAATTTGGCTCTTGTCAAATTATTGTGCTTATACACTACTGACTCATACTGAAATGTGTCCACAGAGACTTCTGTGAATGCAGAGCAGGTGATGTATATCTTAGAAGTGAGAACTTTTTACTGAAAACCTTGTTTCACCTTTTCCTTCAGTTACTGTCTGGAATAACATCACAAGACATTTTTGAACTGTATTAAATTACATTAGTATGAATTTCCATTTTTTTGTTACTACTTGTCTCTAATTCAGGCATTTTCCTTTCTTAGATTAAAGGCATGTAAAAATAAATAAGAGCTCCTATGTCCAAATAAAATATTTATCCTCGAGGACCAAAGTGAGTCTTCCTATTCATACTCCTCATGTGGATTGAAGTTTTCATGCTGTTTTTGCTAGAATATATGTAGCCATAGAATGAAAAGATTCATCTAGAACATATATGCAGGATTATAGCGAGTTTGTAACTACTTTTACAAGGTAGTTCACAAGTAATAAATTATTATGTATATTCATATATATTATATGTATCTATCTTGTACATCTCTAGAAGCATAATGTAATTCTCATTTTTCTTTAAGGTCAATATAAATGGTTTGTTAATTGAATTGCACTTTCGGTGTGCTACAGTGTTGCAAGACTTTAATCAGCAGAAAAATCTTGTTTGGTTGTTGGTGGTGATTTTTCAAAGTGATTGCTCCCTTCTGCAGATGAAGGGATGGTTGTTAGTAATTTAAAGAGATTGCCTTGGAGGTGATTTGTACTACTGAACTAATAATTATTGTCTTCTGGGTTTTCTTGTTGTTTTTGTTTATGGGGTTTTTTGGGGTTTTTTGTCCTTTAAGAAAGCCTTGATCTATAAATATCGAAGTGTTTTGGCTCTTGCCACAGAAGAAAAGATAAATTTATCTTTAATATATTTTATGGGCAGTGTCTTGGTGCTAATGCGTAGGAATGAACATGAAGTGTACTTGTTAGCTCCTGCTATAGGCTGCTTTATTTCATAACTCCTCTATTGAAAATCACATAAAATCTTTATAGATGAGCCGTGTAGTAGAATAAAAGATTTTTATGTTGTACTCTACAAACTTGTTACAAGTTTAAGCTGTTCCAATGGTTGTATTTGTGCTCCTTAGTGACTCTGGAGTCTGTCAGTGCATCATGACTAAATCCTTATTATTCCTCCCTCCCTTTTCTATCCTCATACATCATGCAACCCTCTGCAAGGTTTATAATAGAACCTTTAGTATTCAATCATGTTGAAGTACAGTCTTGTATAGTAATAACTCTTTTTTTTCCAGTAGTAATCCAGATTCCTAATAGACTTCTAGTGGTTAATGCTGTAGTTCTCTTCTAGTGCTTGTAAGAATTAAATAAGCAAGGTTCAGTCCCCTGATTTCAAAGGATGGTGCTCATCCAACAGATAATTTTTGTAAGGCCCCTTTTAATGCATGGAAGATGGCATCTTGTTTGTCTTTAGAGATGATAACTTCAGAAACAGTCACATCTGTAGTTATTAAAACTGAAATATTTTCTGCTATGAGTGGATGTGATCTGTCCGTACCTGTGTGTAATTACATATGAACTGTAGGCATTGACAAAAGTTGTCAATTGTGGGTTTGCAAAAAGAAAACCAGGGTAGAATCAGCCTTTGTACTCTATGGTAATTACTCTAACTATGCTTCTGCAGGGATTCCCACCCTGCTCCCATTTCTTGACAGAGATGCTGTGTGTACAGTGGATGGATAACAGCCAGGACAGCACAAGCCCTGGAGGAATAGTGACATAGGGGCATTTTTACAGTTTCAGTCTTGCTTGTCTGAAGGCCAGGTTGTGAAGTAGCAGTGCTCTCACTTCATAGCTTTTCCCTACAAAAATATTTGCATGCAAATTTTCTGGCTAAGTATTGTAAAATTAGTTGAACAATGCAAAGATCCTCCCAAGACTTGGAATCACACCAACTGCATATGACACTTTTGTATAAGTTTTTCAAATAAGAGTGTAATTAATTCCTAATAAAAGCTAGTAGTTCTGTTCTAAATAAAAAGACACTTAATGTTCAGGAAATTGACAGGTATGCAACTGAATAGAGAATATGTAGATCATATTCAATGTAGTTTATCACAGGCCAGATTAAGCGTTGAGAGTGTGAGCTCTTCCCCTGTCCCCAGACTTAAAAGAACTAAAAGAACTGTGCTATTTCTGTCTATCTTCAACTTCTTTTTGCATACATCCATCAAAGCTAAAGCCTATTAATTTTTAGTTTGTAAATACTGGCAGAGAGATTCATTTGTTAGTTTTCAAGTAATAAGAATTTAACTGTGTGGGGAGAAAAGCAACCCTTCTGAGAGATGCATTTTGCAATTCAAGTGTGTGCTGTTATAGTAGATATGTCACTTCTGAGTATTTCCACAAATTTTTCTTATATACAAACCACTGATTCTTTGTGATTGTGCTGAAAGACAAACTCAGCTTTATAAATTTTGAACAAGTAGAAAAAATTTTCAGAAAGCTTAGCCTTGGATGGAAGCTGTGTATTAAATTACCCTAATGAAATCATTACTCAAAAAATTCAGCTATTTGAAGTGGAAAGTCCTTGTTCCAGTGTCTGTTCTCTGGACTGTTTCATCTTTTTTTTCTTCTTTAATGAACAGGCATTTCTATTAACCAAACAACTCTGGAACAATGGATTAAACCCCAGAATTTTCCTTCACAATTGTGTGCCCTTATTACTGCTCTTGATTGTCTCTATTCTATGGCCATGGGTTTTGCATCCCTTGCTGCAGAGCAGCCTGGCTCTCGGGAACCTCTGCCCTAGATGGGTTGTTGGCTCCTGGTGCTCAGGAGTGGAAGCATTATTTGTATGTCAGAGGAGCAGAAAAACAGGCCTTGCATGTCAGGAATTAACCTGTGAAAGGCAGACAACACATCCTTTGCCTTCTCTGCCACTGGAAATGTTTTTCAATCACGGTAGCTATGACTTTGTTATGTTAGGCATGACCTAAGCACACTGACTTTATCTATATTTGCATGAGATTTAAATGTTGTCAACTTGTGTGAATGGGCTTCAGTAGGAGCAACATGCCTGCTCACCTGGAGCAATTCCTTCCTGACTCGATGTGCAGTGCAGATCTTCGTGCACTGGGAAAACTAAATCATCAAAATGGCAGCCACTTGTGAATGCAATATTTTTCAGAGATTAGTCATCACAGTTTCCTTGAAAAGTTGGTTTCGATTGACATGGGGCAAAAGGCCCTAATGTGCAAAATGCTTTAAGTGTTGTTTATTTTTAGATACAACCCTTGGAGAGAAGTTGTTATAAGATGTAGAGTTAGGTAAAGGTCATACTAAACCCAATTATGAGAAGGTCTTCCAGAATTGCATGTGGATATTAATATATTAATATATTAATATATGTCTCAGAATGGTGTCTGACTTGTGATTTAGATTTCAGAAGTCTTTCTCATTCTACTTCTTACATTACATACAGCTGTGAAGTTCCCAGAAGTTCCTATTGCTTTCAAGGAACTGAAGGCATCTATTTCTCCATGAGAACCAGCTATTAAAATGTAGTAATTAAGTACTGGAAAAGATAGTGAAGCATTTTTAAAAACCATTCACTGCCATGGATGCAGAAGCCTTTGGAAAATCTGATCCTTATTTCTATTGTATATTGATTAAAATTTTTTTTCATGGACGTTTGAATTGATTTTTAATAATTGGAAGATATTCTTTCTGCTTGACTGAGTGAAATTAGTGCTCAGACTTTTAAAATTTTCTGTATAGACCTTTAAAAATTTATATTGTTTTTTTAAAAAAAGGCACATTATTGCAACCACGGTGAAATACAGTAGTGAAATATTGTTAATTCCTTTTGGTCAGTAAGGGTGAATGTGTTGTCATTTGCATAACAGTTATCACCCAACAGTCCAGAAATTGTTAAGGTCCACTGTCTAGTCCTTATTTGTTTCTTTTATAAGTGTATTTTGGAGTTAATAGACCCTGCAGCACCAAAGGACTTGTAGAGCATTGTGGAATTTTTTCCTCTCCCAAGGACTGGTGACCCAATAGACTCTTCTGATTTTTCTCAGGTGTGTCAGAATAAGTGTGTTAATCCATGTTTGACAAGATGTGCACCAAAGGAGGCATAAAATTTAAGTGGGAAAAGAACAGTTTGAAGGTCCAGTAGATTGAATTTATAAATCAAATAATTTAGGAGTGTAACTGTTTCATTATTCCTTATTAGGAAATTATTTATTCTTTTAGATAATATACAGGGAAGAAGGAAATAGGATTAAAAAAATATGCGTGTCATTTACAAATGAAAAGGAGCATTTTGCTACCAATTCCATCATTGTTTCTCTAATCATCTAAGTCCAGAAATGACCAAAGAAGCCTTTCAATCAGGCTGAAATCTTCCGAAAACTTATGTGACTGTTCAGTCTGTTTTACTGTCCAATTGCTCTTTTTCACTGACATTTTGTGATGCGAGATACTTGTAGGAAGTCCATCCATAATAGAATTAAAAGTGTAATGTTTGTATCTTGTAGCAAATGCTACCTTAGTTTGCTCAAGATAAAATGCTCAACAACCACAGTAAATAGGAAAATGAGGTAAAATTACTGTCTTAATTTTAAAAGAAGCCTTTTCAAAGGTGTGGGAACATTTATTGAATAATGCATAGCTGAGACCTTTCAGATCAAGTTTCAGCTAAAAATTTATTATTATAGCTGATATATAAATCCTCAAAAAATAGGTTAGTAATGGAAATGCCAGGGGACCCTTAACTGTAATAATTCCTGTTAGTGTAAATGCCTGGAAATGAATACAGTTTTCATTAATCTACTATTATGTGACACAAGTGACCAGTTAAAGAGAAACATATAATAATTCTAGTTAACTGGCTGCATTCAAAAATGTTGTTAAAGGTACCCACCTCTGTGCATAGGCTTTGCAGAATGCTTTTGTGAGCTCAGGTCCCACATGAGCCTTGTTTTGAAGTCTTAAAATGTGTAAATGTGATGCTGATTTTTCCATGGAGGCTATTTCTGCATGGGTTTCACACAAGATTTGTGGGCACTTGAGTGACTTGAAATGCAATATAAGATGATTCTTATAATGTCTCAGCCACTAAGTGTAAATGGGACTGGGTAATAATCTCCAAAATTGTTGCTATGCAATAGGTGTTCTTTTGAAGTGAGTGGATGTTTACTGGTGGTTTTAATTTACTGGAAAGTCATAAAAACTTGCTGGCAGTTTTGATTCAAGGATATTTAAAACCCAGTTAGTCCAATCATAGGAAGAGTACACTTTTTTTTACTCTTGGTCTTGAGTTTGTGGTATAACCAAATGCATTGCTGAGGTGGCATTGGGAGGTTCATATGGTTCCTACCAGGGCCAAACTTCCTGTTGTTAAATGGGAGACATCACTCGATGTCAAAATCTTTCTGGCATTGTTTCTTTAATTTCAGTTAAATGAATAAAAATGAACTTTTTACAATCATAGAATCATCTTGGGTAAGCTAGATGCTAAGGTGAAGTGTAGCTAAAGCATAGAATTCAATTCTGATTATTTTTTTAATTGCATTGATTTTTTTGAGAACACAAAGGTGTATGAACTTTCAATATGGCATATGGGAGTTTAGGATAGATACCTCTGCCCCAATAATATGCTGGCTGGATAGCAGTTTTGTTTATCTAGTAAAGGTTGAGTATACGAGATTTCAATCAAAATTGCTGCTTTTGGATATGTAAAGGCTTGTTTTAATCAATGTCCCAATTGTTTTTATATAGGAAGTATTTTGTATTTTCTGTAACTTAAATTACCTCTTGAGTTAAACTTTTTGAAAACAAAGAATGTGTATGTGTGTTTTCTTGTTGAGTAATTCATATAAGCTGAAATGCAGTCATGGAGTTCTTTGTATTGCACATCAACTGGAGTGCAAACTTCTCCTGGTCATAGCTGATCTGTTCCTCCACTGCTTGATCTTGATTTTACTGTTTGTTGTTCATTAATTTCTGCCAGTTTGAGCCTGGCTCTGCTATGCCTGTGTCTGCCTCTTCCCCTTACATGTGTGTGTAAGAGATTCCAGTCATTCACATACCTGGGTCTCTTATTCATTCTGGCTGATGGAATAAAATGGTTGAGCATCAGTGGTTCAGCAAGTGTAAGCACGTTTACAAACCAAACCAGTGAAGTTGTAGTGTGTAAATGTCTGACCATCAGCCTTCATCTGTCTGTCACTGCCCTTAGATCACGGCTGTGACTGAAGCAATAGTGACAACCCGGGCGCCTTCCGAGGGAGAAACGGGAGTTCTGCGTGTTCTGTCCTCACATCCTCGTTTGGTGAGGACACACACCCATAAGACATGAGCATATGTCTGAGGTTAGGCCTGTTAGTGTTTTGCTGAACTGTGTCCTTTCAATCATCCTGACCTCAGTGTGGAGGTGGATGTAGGGGGAGTTCTCTGTTGTCACCAGTGGCAATGTCATAAACAGGATTATGTCTGGAGTTGTAAGTAGCAGATTAGACAACCATCAAGACAGAAAATCTGTTTTCCAGCAAATATTCCAAGTGTTAAAGAACCTTAAGAGAAAAAGATAAAATGTGATTTATAGGCAGGATTGTTTCTATGCAGAATATTTTTTCCCTGGAGGGATCTGCTGTTCTCTGAACATGAAGAAGTTCGTTGTGCTTCTGATCAGCTTCCCACACATTCTCACCCACACTACTTTGCTGTGTCATCTTAATGTCATTTTTAAATACTAACAAAAGCATTTTGTTTATAATGCAGAAATAAAAATCTTGAGAGGGGAAAGAATGCCTTTTGTATGTTATTTTAGCAGATCAAAGCTGACTCATGGGTAACAAATATGAAGTAATTAATGTATTTAAAATTCACAATTTCTGAGTTGCAAATTTAAGAAGTGTTTTGATTGTAGTTATCAGATTCCATAGACTTTTAAAAATATGATTACGTATTATTTTTAGAAAGTTTACCTTGCTGCAGAGTATTATATTTAGAATATAGAGCAGTATAGCAATTTGAAAAGGTAGGTATAATTGGTGTTTTAAATAATCAACTGTGCTGAATTAAACAGTGCCCAGGTACACTGGAGGCGAAGCGGGAAGATGGAAAAACAATATTGCTCTGGGGAAAAAAATGCACCTATGAGTTAATCTGGTTGGCATGAAAAGTTTTAACCTTTGCTATTTACTGCTTTTGTGATGGCCTGAACTTCCTATAAATACAGAAACATGTCACTGCCACTCTTGCAGGCAAGCACTCATGCAAGTTTTCATTTGCACCAAAACTAAAATTTTCCAAATTAGTCAACTTACACCATGTAGAACCTTGGAACTGCAAGGTGAAACATTAGTTCTTGAGAGGTCAGTAAAACTTGAACCAGTTTCTTCTGGGAAAAAGGGAGGAAGGTGCTAATTTGGGTGTGAGAGCTTTGTCTTGCAGCCCCAATGTCATCAATGTCTTAAAGAACAGAAAAATAATTCAGTTGCACATGGAATCACTGCTAATATATAAACAGCGGTGGAAGAATGAGTATTTGTATTAACTATATCACATATTATCAGTAGAAGAATTGCTTAATTTAAGTTGTAATTCAATTTTTGTGGAAGTTGACTTCAGCTTCTAACTTTTGCTTGATAGTATTGTGGGCTTCCTCTTGTATCAATAAGAGCTTCCAGACTATGGGTTATGAAATATTGCAGTTTCTCTTTATTTTGCAGTAGCAGCCACCAAGCCGTGGTAATGACCCCCTGGTAAAAATGACAAAGATCTTTTGCTTGAAGGAGATGAACTGCAATTTTTGTCTTAAGTGGGAATCAATAATCCAGCTCCCATGCTATCTGAAATATTCCCCAAAAGCTTAGTTTTTAAGTGTGTTTAAAAGCTTCTACAGAAAGCAAGAGAAACATTGTGGGGCTGTCACTAAATGCAGTATTTTATGATAAACTTTTTTCTGAAGCTCACTGCTGAGAAAAGTGTATGTAGAACCAGTGGTAGTATAATGCAGATTTTCAAACTTTCTGCTGTGGAAACATCTCCCTCTAGAGAGGCCAAGATTTATTTCACTGGGTGTTTTGTTTTTTTTTTTTTTTTTCTGTATATGAAAGCAAACAAACCAAAACAACGAATTCAGGAGAAATCCCCCAAACAACTCTTCTTTTTCAGTAACCATAGAACACAGGTAAGTCTACTACTTTCAATAGCAAAATGGCTGGAGTTGTATATTTTTATGGGCAAAATTTTACTGGGGTGTGATAGATTATTTTATTTCTGTCTCTGCTTGTGTAGCTGTACTTCTGATATTAGGAGAACTTGAGTCTTAGATGAACTGTCATAAAAAGCAATGATGTGATAGGGAAATAAGGTATTAATTCCTCCTGCCTGAAGACCTCAAAGTCATTTTTTATCAATTTGAGCATATGTTAAACTTCAGAGCTCTCTCTTGAGTTAGAGCCATGTTATAGTAATTTGTTGTTTCCCAGTTTCAAGTGCACCACTTTCAAATCTCATGTACTAAATTACAGGTTGACCTTCTAAAGCTGGCCAAGGTGGGAGAGGGCAGTGAGTTTTTGTTCACTTTCAATTTGCCCTTACATCTACTTAAAGGAAGAATGGGAGAGAGAATGAAGCTATTTGATAACTTTAATTGTGAATGGCCATTAGCTATAATGTCTCTTCGTTTTTATCAATATGATGACAATCATTGCTTATCATTATCTTACCATATGACAAAAACTTTTAAAAGCTTAGAAAAAAATATGTGGGTTTCAGAAAGGCCTCTCCATCCTTCTGAACTCTTACCAATCCCATGTCACAGAATTAGCTTTTTTGCTAGGCTTTTAGCAATGTGACTCTTACCCATCTGATAGTTGCAAGCTTATGTGAGAACAGATTTTTCTCTGATGGTGGAACTTCACTATCCCTTGTGCCTGAGCTTCCAAAATGCTACTTGTCTATTTTTAAGTGCTATGGAACAATGGTGCTGTTCCCTCTATTACCTCTGTGCACTGCTGACACAGGATTTTGCACAAATGGCTACATTATCAACAAGGCTTCAATTTTACAGTTGCAAACCTTAAAATGTGGTTTGTTAGTGACCTTTGAAAATTTTTCCATCTTTCAGCCCCTTTTTCTTCTAAAAATATTGATTGCTAATTCACAGCTGGAATTTACATAGATCTTTATTTATGAAGGTAAGAACAGTTGCCACATTGCTTCTGTCTCAAATGAAGTCTTCACCAGAAGAAAAGAATTGCTATATTGGGCTATTTGCCCTCATCTTTTCTAAATGTAACTCAACAGGAGTCTGGTTCCTGAAGCCATCTGCATTAATGCATCTAGAGAAAATAAAATATCACATTAGTTACTTATTTTTTAAGTGAGCAAAACTTGGCAAAACTGAAAATAATTTCCTAAGGAAATATCCTTTTAAGCAAAGACAGAATTATTAGTGAGCTAGAGCAAAGAGGTTTTGTAATACTAGTGGTTATGCTTCTCTCCTGTTTATAGCACCCAACTGTGGAAGCACTTTGAAAATATTTTTTTAAGACCTATTTTTGAGAGAGCAGTAATTATGCACCTTCCTCTGAGATTTTCACTTCCCCTTTTTTCGGTCTAAAGCATTATCTAGTAGGAAAAGAGTAATGATTTCTCTGAAGGTGAACCAGAGTAGCAGACAGGAGGAGGTTTTAAGTGAACAGGTGGAAGTCAGTTAAGCCAATTGTTCCAGGATATCTACAGTACCAGTTTTCCAAAATCACTGTTTTTATAAAAATAGTCCTTTAACTGGACACAGGCAAAATAAAATAACCAGTATTTCTGCTTGTAATGATAAATCATTATCAAACTTTTCTCATTGTTCAGACCTGCAAAGGTATTCACATGAGCGCAGTCATTTAAAAGCACCATTGTTTTAGTTACTATCACTCAAATTTTGTAGGTTGCTATTCAGTAATCCTCTCTTCTACTGAGAAAGTTTATGCTGTCATTACATTGTAAACCAAAACTGTGGGCTGCAGTTCTCCCAGGAATTCATCTGCCTGACAGCGACACACAAAATCCTCAGGATGATCTCTTTGGTTGGTGCTCCATTGCTGTTACTTTGCAGTTCTTTATTTCTGTGTGATCTTTTTTCTGATTTTTAGGCCCATCTTACCTATACCCTTTCTTTTCTGAATTAAGATGTGGCAATAGCAGAAAGTGATTCATGGTTAAGAGTTGGGAGGAAGGTTTAGTTTTCTTACTTTTGGTGTTCTTCTAGTTTGTGTGGGGTTTTTTGTTCTGTTTTGCGTTTTGGTTCTGAGACAGGGGTTGTTTGATACTTTGTTGATGTTTTTTGTTTTGTTTTTTAGCCCAGTTACTTTTCTGGAGGTACTTTCAGTGTTTGTAATAATTGGAAACCTTTCCTCATGATGCTACAGTAGAGGAGGTTTGACTTACAAAATGTCTTCTTCTTTAGGCATCTGTTGTCAGCAGCTTTCTCTGGGGGCTGTTCGTTTTGGCTGCATATGCCTCTTTTTTGATTAAAACTTATTTTCATTCAGATATCAATTTGACAGGTGTAACAGTATTCAGATAGGATATAAGACCTTTAGCTAGCTTTATGTGTGTTTATCCATAAACTTTGATTATTTTAAAAGATCTCAAATAATTTTTGCAGTGGCTGCATTTAAAAAGTCATCACTTACTAGGGACATCCATACAGTAGTAAGTGAGCTAGAACATTTGTAATTTTGGAAGTAACCTCTCTAAAATATCATTGAGTACCAGCTCCTGATAAATACTGCCTTTCCTTTATGACCCTTCTAATGCACCCTTCTATCTTTTCCATGTAGACAAAGTTTCTTTTCATTTATATTAACTGCATACTGTTCATGCTCTCCCTTTTCCTCTTGCCTCTTCATAAATTCTCCTTTAGTAGGATGTCAGTGTGTGCTTGAAGAAGGAAATATGGCTGGAATACAGCATGCAATTCTCTGGGCTGATAAAATAATCAGTGAAGGGCAATTTTAGTGCCTCATCTATTGAATCATCTGGACACTGTTCCAGGGTTACTGTCAGTTCTGTAGAAAAAATAAAAACCTTGGGTTATAGAAGCTGAACCCCAGTTGCCTTTAGCCATATTTCTGCTTTCAATCCTTGAGCTTGAAAGGCAAATTAAAGGAGTGGACTGGTTAACATCAAATGGTTGATGATGACCTTCTGTCCTGGTGCTTGGCTGTCTGTAGCACAGAGGGAATCACTAATGGAATGCATGTTTTGTTAACTAAAAAGTAGTGACAATAGCACTTTGGTTAGAGGTTGCTCTGAGTGTTCCATAGTCTGTGTTCACAGGAGGGATGACGATGTACTAAATACTACCAAAAAATAATTGTTTGTTAACAGTTTCCTCAGGTACTGTTAGCCCCTTTTTTTTTTAAACAGCTGGTTTCAAATTTTTCCCTAATACTTTCCAAACCTCTACTGCTGAATGAAAACAGTGCAAGAAAGAATAAGGAGGATAAGAGCATTAAGAAAGGATGTGAAAAACACTTCTGTATTACTGTGACTATCCAGTGTATTGAGAATTTTAATGCAGTGCCCATTCATACTGCCTGTAAGGAAGTAAATCCAGCAGCAGGGAATGTGAGAACATCTGGAGTGCAAGCCAAGTATCTAGGTCAGCAAATGACTGTTAAGTTATTGCTTTTAAATGGTACAAGTTAAAGATGGACAGCGGTTGAGCCTTAGTTCTGTAGGATTATCTTAAAGTCGTATTTTTTTTTTGTTGTTCAGTGATTTAATTTATCTTTCAAGTTGCTGGGAGAACATAATTTTCAGCTTCAGCAGCTTTCCACATGCCAATATTCTATGGCCGAGGTAATTTTATTGATCCTGTTATTAATGTGGATCAGAGGGTGTGATTGCAACAGACTTTGTCACAGGGGAGCAACATGTCATGAGAGACACTTGTAATAAAGAATAATGTGCCTTTGATGTCTGCGTGCTCTTTCTCCAAAGAGGAGAGCTTTTATTTATGTTTTCTTAAAACTCTAACTATGAGATGTTTAAATCCTGTGACATGGACTTTTTCTTTAGTGCAGCCTGGGGTTATTCTCATGCTGGTAGGGGGCAAGTCAGAGTGGCCTTGCATGTTATGTGTCTGGGAGTACTTAATTATATGTGTAAATGTATTAGGTTGTATGAAAAATGGTGATGTGAATGGGGAATTCAGTTGAGTAATAATGGACGTGTAAAAGTAGTTTGACCAATATGTCAGTTTTTTTGCCATCAATATTCTACAGTTGTACAATGCCGTGTTATTTTTAGGAGATTGTCTGGAGTTAATGTACTTTTAAAAATTGAAATGAATAAGTGTAAAATGAATGTAGTTGCCTGCAGCAGAACCTTACCTGCACTTCTTTAAGTATATTGAAAAGTGCATTGCTCTTATCTTAGTCTTATCCTCCAAACAGAAAATACAGATGCAATTTTAAAATAATTCCAGTGTGGGTTTGAGGGCACTTGGATCATACAAACATACACTATAAGCAGCCTTTAGAGTCATTACATTCTCATGGAGAAAGAGTATGTGCAGGAACACAGATAAGAAAACTGGAAATTCAAAATTTAACTTAGAACTATGCACTGTAGCTGTCCTTACATTGGGGAATACCTTATTTTATGTAGAATTTTATTTATGACTGGGCATTTTCAGAAGTAAGCATCAAATTCTGTTTTCAAGGTACAACATGTATGCCTTATTCCTGTCTAACACCTCTATAATCCATAGCATTTTCAGTGAGCTGAGAAATGTGTTTCTTTGAATATTTTCTGCCCCAACTGATTATCTCTGTTAGCTGCAATGTGAAAAACCTAGGATAGCTTTGTATGTCTGTGTAAGCATGTATTGTACTCCACAGAAAGCAATGCTGGAAATGTCAGCAGCAGGGCTGTGCTCTGCTTACCTAAAACTCAGCTCATTCTTTGTGTATTCCTAAATTATTAGAAAGAAGCCTCTTGGAAAAAAAAAATTATTACTTTTTGTAACAGAAAACAAAGAAGGGGGGGAAAAAAGCAGAGAATGCATAGAACAAGCTAAAATTAGTAACCAGCCTGCTGGTTGTTCAGGGCAATGTGCAGCTGACAAGTGATGTGCTGGCAGACTGCAGCCAACTTCCATGAGAAGTCCACACAAGGTTGAAGCAATCTGCAACTTCCTCATGAGGGAAAGCACTGGTGACCAGTGGCAGGAGCTGAGGGAATGGCCTGAAGCTGTGGCAGGGGAGGTTTAGGTTGGATATCTGGGAAAGTTTCTTCCCCCAGAGGGTGGCTGGGCACTGAACAGGCTCCCCAGGGAAGTGGTCCCAGCACCAGCCTGGCAGAGCTCAAGGAGTGTTTGGACAACACCCTTGGGCACACGGTGTGACTCTTGGGGTGTCCTGTGCAGGGTCAGGAGTTGGACTTTGGTGATCCTTCTGGGTCCCTTCCAATCCAGAATATTTTGTGATTCTGTAAAGAAAATATTTGACTTATGTATTGTGAAAACCTCAGTGTAACATATATAAAAATCTCCAGAAAAATTCTTGCACTCAGAACCTCTTCTGGAACTTTGGAGTTGTCACATAATTCCAGATCTATACTCCTGATAAAACTCATTTTTACTGTGAACAGACTCGTTTTGGTCAGTCTGTGCTTTAAACTATGTGGGGTTTTTTTCAGGGACCAAGAGCTGTGTAGCATTCTTATGGCATGTGCTGGAGCTGATGAGAATTGAGTTTCCTGGGTTCCCAGGAATTACTACTTATCTCCCAGGTTTGAATTGGAGATTGAGAGTAATGAGGAAAGAGAAGTGTGTACTATGTTAGAAATCTTCACCTCTGTTTTTGGGCACACAGTCCAAACTAGGATTTAATTGCAATGCAATTAAAAATCACTGTCATTTCAGAGGACCTTAATTATGTGAAAAAGTGTGGTTCAAGAAAGCTTCAATATCTTGGTACTTGCCTTTGGATTTAAAGTTTTTAAAAAAATAAATATATGTATAAGTGAAGTGAGTCACATAAAACCAGCCGGCTCTTAGTGATGGATGGTTCCTCTAGAATGCAGCTGCATGCCTTAATCCCCTCCTCAGCATCAATGTGGATTGGTTCCATTCCATAAATAGTCCTCATGGTAGAAAATTTTGTCTTTATTTCCTTACTTCATTTGCATAATATCTCAGTGGAAATGTTTTCAGTTGAGATAAGAATGAAAACACTGGAGTCTGAAAACTATGAAATACTCATTTTAGAGCAGCAGCCATTATCTTTCATGTTGTCAGTTTTTCTTAGCTGATGTTTAGTAGTCAGAAAAGTGCTTTATTTCCTAATTCTGCTTTTAATTTTTATGACAAAATATTTTATAATTTTAATGAATGATATTAATAATTTATAAATTATTTAATAATTTTTATCAACCAAGAGCTAAAGAAGTGAATTAAGTTTAACAAAATAAACTCAAATTAGTGACATCATTTTGTTGCTGTGAGCAATGTATAACTGATTCATGATGTGATTAGAGTAAGGATAGAGATCTCAGTTTTCAGTCTGTCATGTCTATGTATTAATAATTGATCTTACAGGCCATATCAACTGTATTACCTTTCTGTCTTCATATTTTATTTTATCTGGTAGATGAGGATTTATTTCAGTGTTGAATGTGGAGCTGTTCCCTTTTTGGGAAATTCCACTTTTTCCTTTCTGGTCACATGTTTAGTTCATAAATTGGGAGGTATATAGGAGGAATTAAGTACTCTAAAACAAGGTTCAGGTTCTTCAATTGTTCTCTTTCTAGCTAACCCTTAGCTAGCCTTTGTAAAAAGGAGAGAATTGGATTTTGCTCTGAGTTTCTGACATCCTCTCCTTCTGAAGGTCACCTGCTTTTGCTCCCCCACCCTTCTGTGTGGGCTTGTGACCTGGCAGCTGCTGCCTCCTGTTTGCAAGGAATTCATATATTTCCAAAATATTCCTCATTCCTTACCCATGACTTCTCATACCTTTGAGTAGAGAGATTGTTGAGGTTTTTGTGATGGGAAATGAGAGCTGTGATTTCATGAGCACACGTGTTTTCAAGTTTGCAAAGTTCTTAGAAGCAGGTGAGTGGTGACACAGGTATCTGTGTCAGAACCACACAATTTGAGGGTTTCTTCTTTTGAAGTGTGTTATTCTCATCTACCTGCCATGTTCTGAACTTTGTTGCATAAAATGCACATTGAGACAAAAGCCAAAATGATGATTTTGAAACATAAAATACCTCTACTTCCTACTGATGGAAACAGTCATTTCTGGAGCATTCTGTTGTGCATATAATTGCACGTGTTGGTGAATTTGCATTTTAATTCAAGAGCACTACAGTAAGGAAGAAGTCATCTGGCCAGTGCTGAAAACTGCAAAATGATACCAGGGAGTTTGGTTTAGAGAGTGATTTGAATGAGGGAGTTGGACCTATTTTAGAAGGTAAATATAGGTACTTAATGGAGGACCACAACATGAGAAGGGCAAGCAGGTGGCCTGTGGAGAGTCACACAAAACTGATGACCCTGTTTGGTGGAAAAAGCTGTGTATAATTGAAGTGCACAGCATTTCTGGTTTTTGAGGTCAAAGTCTGTGAAGATGCAGCTTTGGAAGCTTGGAACAGTTGAATGGTGTGATATGCAACTGAAAATTTGAGGCACAGACCATTCTTTTGTTATGTGTTTGGCCCAGTCCAAGCCTACTGGGGCTTTAATTTGCTGTGAGAGTTTTAGAGTGCTATCCACAGGCAAGAACATTGCACAATAACATATGTGCAGTTACTGCTGTCACACTAAGAATCTGAGGCAAGTGGACTTGGGGAAAAGGCGTGACTCTGTAATTGTATGGATAAAGCAGTTAATTACAGCAGATTTATTTTCAGAGCTAATATTATATATCACAATTTAACCTGTAATACTGAGGTGTTTAAATAGACACTGAAACATTTCTATACAGTCATTAGTAAAAGCAGCAGGGATGCAAAGAGACATTACATTACTGGGAGGTAGGAGGTCAGGAATGCCAGACACCTTGCTGTAAGATTCCCAGTGGCTGTATGAAATGAGTGGACCTGTACAGGGAGGCACTTCAGGAGATCTGAAACTAGAAAAGACAGCTTGAACAAGAACAAGGAGGATATCTAATGGAGCCTTTTGGTTAAGGTATGAAGAATTATTATGGAGGAAGAAAACAGTAATTTTTCAGAGTTCCTGCAGGAGAGGAATAACACAACTATGTGAAATTTGTGTTTAAAAATTGGCACTTTATGAGGTTACCCAAGTGACATCAATGTCAGGAGATTTATTCAAGCTTATCTACCATTTGTTTTCACTTTCTTAAAGACTATAGTAGCTTATATCTCACAGTTGCTTTTATTTTTTTTGGATGTGTGGAAGTAATTTTTTTTTTTTTGCCTAGCCCAAAGCTGGGTAGTTTGGCAGTTTTAGTCCTGGCCTGTCCATACTTGCTGAGAAAGGGATACATTTTTTGCAACTATTTACATTCTTCTGACTGTAATATTCTTTGTTGTGTCATGATAAATTTTCAGGCAGACAAAGTTGCTGCTTGTGTGGAGGAACATTGAGATTAGAAATTTTAGAGGAATCAATATGCTTCTTCCATACTTTCAGAAGTATTAAGAAGCATTGAATAGCAGTAGTTACAAATCCAAAGCCTCAGATAAAAGTAAATGAATTTTTCACCTCAGTAGTAATAAAGATGCTGACCTTTCTTTGTTTTTGTTTCCTTCCTTTCTGCATCATCCTCCCTTCCTCACTCATTCAACAAGTTGAGAAGCTCATAATCTTTCCTGCATCCCTGAGAGTGTTCTATGGCAGAAATAATTACAGTTGGGAAAATCTATTCCATTCAGAGTTTTATTAAATCTTTTTTTTTAAGCCGAGTAATTTATGTAATAAATGCTATGAAATGGCTTTTGGGAGGTCTTGCTTATAGGACAAGAGATTCAGAAAGACAAATATCCTGTTAACCAAAGCAGCACTCATTAGCCACACAGGAATGGTCAAGATAGAGAAGTCTGGACCCCAAGAGCTACTTGAGCACCATTTTTAAGGGGCTTGGGGTTTGGTTCTGATTTTTGTTTGTTTTTCAATTGACTTAGTTCTGAGAGTGTTTGCAGTTACGGTAACTAGGGTAAAAATTAGGTGATTGGAGAGTCATTTAGCTTCAAGGGAGAATCCATGTGAGCATCTGGTTTTGGGAAGAACAAAAACATGTCATTTAGAGGTTTGCATTGCCCTGCAAGGCTTCTGTTAGAAGGAGACATTAACTGAAAAATTTTTACTTTGAGAGGTAAAAGATTTTTTGGTCGCTATATTTCTGTAAATGCTCATTCCAGAATTTGGTTTTGTGTTGCTCAAGAGATACTTTTCTTTCAAAGACAGCTTTTAAGCATGCTAGAAAAATAAATGACGTTTTATGAAGTACTAAGAATACTGCAGAACACTTCCCTATTCACCTCTGTAGGTTCTCAGTGGCCAAATTATCACGTATATTCTGCACATTAATTTTACACCTAATTTGTAGCAGGAAGAATCTGAACAGTTTTATGCACTCTGAAAAATACAACTGTATTGTAGGGGAATGATCCAAAATGGTCAGAAGAAAAAAGGGAAATGACTGTGGTTTAAGAGCAACTCTAGCAGAAGGAAGTACCGTAACACCTGTGTTAAGGGTCTTTTCTGGTTCATTATCCTGCTCTGTTTTACACTGCTAAGTTCATTGGCATTGAGTTTAGGATTAAAGGAGCTTATTTATAACTACATAAATGTGGTCACCAATTTCTTTTCATGTGGCCTTTTCTGACTTCTTTTTCCTCTTTGATATGTGGTAATCCCCAAGTTTATACACTGGGAGTTTTTCACAGTACCTCATTAATATAAATCACCGTGTTTGAAAGTAAAACTTGGCATTGTCTCTGCACCCTTTGTGACTATTACAAATTGCTACTATTATGGGATTTCTTTCTGTAGTATACCAGTAATATCACCTGAACATTTCTGCAACAGTGTCAAGTTTAGAGTTGTTCTTTTCATAGGTGCTTTAGACTTTTTGAAGTACATGAGACAGAAAAATGAAAGAAAGGTGTTACACTACATTTTTAGAAAAATTATCAAGTTCTGTTCTCATCAAAGCTTTCTTCTTATCCATAGAAATATGAATGAGAAAATAATTTTGTTAAGCTTTGCTTTAATTGAAGTCATGCAGCAGTAACATTTTGATATGTCTCTGAACAAAAGAATTTTCTTTGGCTCTCAGTATTCATGTATTTAATATCAGTAAAGATTTCTATTTGTTTTGGTGTTGTATGCACAATGATTTTTTTTTTTTTAAGAGATAGATCTGAAAGAAAAAGTGTATTTTATGGATAGATGGTGCTCTGAAGCATCTGAAATGGTTTGGTAAGAACCTTAGGAGGTGCTTTTTACATGTATTAGAATCTATTTAGCCCTGAAATTAGTAATGCAGTATTATCTGAAGATAGTCAAGTCAGCTTTTTATGAGGCAAAAATTACCAAGAAAAATTGCATGTAATGTTCTGAAAACAAAAAAGATAGATAGACAATGGTTTTGCAATTGAAAAGAGATATTACCAGCTGTTATATAGATTGGTCACTGGGGCTTAAATATGAGATAATTAACTGTACCTTACATAAGGTAAATTATGCTTTTACTCTCTGGATGCTACTAATGAAAAGCCCTTTAGGAACACACAGAATGAACTCTAGGATCAATTTTTAAGTCTGTCTGGTGTTGTTTACTTTAGCTGCCACATTACCTTATGCCACAGGGAGTATAAAGAAGGAAATAACCATCCTTTACTGAGACAAGCAAAACTACAAACATGCAGCACATGCAATTTTAGTTTACCTCCAGAGCATTAGTGGTATCTTGGTGTCTGCAGAGATAAATTTAAGTATTGATGGATTTCTGGTCAAATTCTAGCAAATTATGGCATGTCCAGGTCGTATAATGTACTTAAGACACTGCCCCTAGCAGGGAAATACAGTGATCTTACAGAATATCTTAAGTGGTTTCTTCCTGATCAAAAAAGAAGTTTGTAGAAGGCATAGAAACATAACTGAGGTTTGATGCCAAATCACCAGATGAACATTAGACCATGAAATGAGGTCTGCATAAAAAGAGAAGAGGGTAAAAATGCCCTGGACCTAATCTGCTCTACCAGATTAAAAACGAAAGAAAACCTAAAAATGATCCAGGCTGTATGCTTTGGAGTTCCTTGAGAGAACCATTTTAAGATTTTACGTCACATGGCCGTCACAGTACAACTTCCTGGTCTGAACTGTATGGGTGCTGATGATATAAGTGGCCTCTGAATTACTGATTAATTTTATTTGTGACAAATTCAGTGCTTTCATTTACTGTGTAAGCTCCCTGAGAAATTAGTCATAATTCAAATATAAACTGGAAGACGGAAATAATGCAATAGAGTTCTGTGCAATATAATGGAGCTTGAAGTTCCTAATAGGAAGAATTTAAGCTATGCAGTAACATGTAATTCTAAACATGAAATCTATGACTGTTGATTAGAGGTAGCTGGATGACAATTGCACCCCAAAAAAATGAACTTTTGGAAGGAAACTTATAAAAATTAACACTTTCATGAAGTTTATAATGTAGAACTCTTCTATCAGTTGCTGAAATGAACATGATTACCACTGGAACCATCTTTTTTATCCTTCCCACGACTGTCTGTATATGTGTTTTGCTGTGAATATTCATGTGTTTTAATCTCCCAAGTTTCAAGCTATTTTTAATCATTAAAATCTGAAACAGAGCTTTTGTGCCTTCGTTCTCAAGTGCCTGGTGTCTGAGTTATAGTCAAGTTTAATTTTTTCTCTATTCAGCTGGACCACAGAGGAATCCTTGCTTTAATTAGTAAATTGCTTTTCAGTTATGTTTTTACACAACCAATCATGGTTGAGTTTGCATTGCACTGTGGTGCTTATGCACTCTGTCAAGTTTGCTTTAGGAAACCAGCTCAGCAGCTGTTAGGGAAGAAAAGCAGCCAGTTGGCAGTTCTTTCTGAAATCTGGAGGTGCTTATTCAGAACTGAAATACTGGGCTATGAGCTGGTGCACAGAAAAGCTCAGGTTCTTCAGCTCACAGCTCCTGAGAGTGTGACACTGCTAAGCCTCTTGGCCCACAGGCCACTGTGTGTGTCAGAGGAGATGCAGCTGCCCTCTCATTTGTGTGCCAGGAGCCAGCAGCAGCACTGCGCTGACCTTCACGAGCAGTCGTTTGCGCCAGGAGAGTCAAGGTGCCTCTGCTGTCCCTGAGATCTTGTCCTGCGTGGCTCTGGAATCCCTAATGAGTTCCAGTTTTCATATGAAGAGCCTTTTGAACTGCCTTTAAATATGGAACAAGTGCTTCTTTCTTCAGCAGCACTGTCTGTTGCTCTCCCCTTTTGCCCGTGCTCTGTGTGTTCCAGGATGGCTCTTGATGAGCTGACACTGGCTGCAGTTGCTCTCTCTATCTACTGCTGTGGTGTAGCCTTTGTAAGATCCATGGGCAGGCACCAAGGCACCAACAAGCCCTGCCATCACACTTCCCTCTTCTTTAGCACTAGACTTCCCCACAGGCCATCCCAAAATCTCTGTCCACCTAAAGAAAATGGAAAACATTTCTGAAGGTACAGGCAGTTCATGGACATGTGAATCCTCACCCCAATCATCTGCTTTGCTCTTAGGTGAAGAAGGGTTGCAGGACCTTTTCAAGGAGCTGCTTGTTCATCTCTGCATAGAAGCTCAGAAAACAAACATTTTTAAACTAGTGATAGAGCCATGCTTCTGAGACTGAACAAATCTGAGTTATGAGTGCTTTGAGGCCCCTCCTGTGCAGGAGTGAGGAATAAATGGCAACTTGAAGGCAAGAGCAAAGTCCTTTCTTTAGATATATGAGATCTTGGAAATATGATGCCCACATGCCCTCCATGCCCTCTTTTTGGCATGCAGAATACCTCATTTGGAAGGCTAAAAGAATGTAAACCCTTCGTCCTGCTGGCATAAAACACATCCAGGTTTTTATGTTTTAGCAAATGGTTGCAAACCCCAGTAGGAGAGTGTATGTCTCCTGTAAAGTTAAATATTTCTCCATTTTGTTTCTAGCCATTCTGCTAAGCTGTACTACAGGGCAAGTCTTTGTTTCTTTATGTGCCAAATGGCCATAAAAATATAAATCTAATGTCATTTAATACTTGGCTGATGTTTACGTGCTTGGATTAAAGATTGCAAATGCTGCAGGTTATGTAGGTGGTCAGTTCAAATCCTGTAGTTTTAGAGCAGCACTTTTGAGCAACTGTTGCTCTGTCACAGTGGCAGGTGTCAGATCAAATGATTGAATCAGCATACCCTATTCAGTATAGTAGAAATGCCATTTGTACTAGAATATTATCATTGGATTAATGTCCCTTGCTTTGCAAATGGCTTAGCTGTGCCTTGGCATTTAATAGCAGCAGGAGACCATTATCCTCTAACAATGCACTATTTCATTGACATTATCTCTTAAGTAACACGTATTGCAGAAAGAAATTTCCCAGGTGTGGTTCCTTCTATACAGAATACAAAGTAGTTTTGGTAATTTGTGGAGCTAATTTCCGTTGATCTGCTTTTTCCCTTCATTGCAATATGTTTGTGAACAGGGAGAGTTCTTGGTGTTTCACTGGGGAAATATTTAAGACTTCCTTAAGGTATGAATAAATGAAGAAGGAATTTTTTTTTAATGATACTTTTAACGGAATGTGTATGGGATCTTAAAGCTTTAATTAGAAAGCCACACAACTCATCTTCTATTGTTTTGGAAGCTGCATCATAATATGTGGTTGTCTGGTTCTGTTGGTCCTTTTTGTTTTGGTTTTTTTTGGACTTCAGCCTTGGCAACAGCCTGGCTTTTGGAAGAGATGTCATTCCTCACTGCATCAGGTCCTGAATTATGCCATGTGTTGTGATACCAGCCTGCCACTTTCTGCAGAAATTTTCTTGCCTATTTATTTCTCTCTTTCACCAAACTTGAAGTGATCAGTGCAAAATCATCCACTAGATTTGGAAATAAAAATAAAATAAAAAAAAAAAAAAAAAAAAAAAAAAAAAAGAGAAGAAAAAAATTTTTTAGCCTTTTTTGGGGCTGAAATTTTTTTTTTT
>VZTR01025583.1:633084-672372 GCA_013400775.1 Chaetops frenatus
AAAAGTATGGTATCCTTATTTATCCTTATTTTGTTAAAATGGGATTTTTATTAATGCCAAGTAAGAAATACTTTCCATGCCATTTACATTAACCATTTACCTTTCGTTCCTTGAAAAAAGTTCTCTTGGGTCTTGTTCTTGATCTTTCCAGCTGTCAAAACAGTTACTTCCACTTGGTCACTGAAGTACAAGTCTGACTTGAACTCTGGAAGAAATAGTGAATCACAAAGGAGGTGACAAATTGTGAAGGTTGAGATGAGGTATTTAATCAGTGACAAATAAGTAAAACCATTTGGTAGTAAAGGATGCCATTTTTGATTCTTGGAATATGTTTCTGAACTGACAGTACAAGGCTAGAGACATTATTAGCTCTTGATTAGAAGATGGCTTCAGTTTGATGAAGTACAATCAGAATTGTTTACAAAGCATCTATTAACAGTGTTGAAAGTGAAAATAAATTATTTAATTGCATAGAAAGTTCTCTGTCACAGATGGAAACCTTGAAGATGAAAAGAGAGAGAATAGAAGAAAAGGTAAAAATAATCTACTATATAAGAACAGGGAATGTTTTCATGAGAACTTGTTGGTGTCAGCTGAAGCATGTAGGAAATAATGAACAATAGATGCATTCAAAACCTCAGTGGTAACTGAATCCTGTTGATTTCTAAGCATCTCAAATAGTTGTGAGATTAAAGAGTGGAGGCAATTGCTGAGAAAATAACACAAAAAGACTGAAATAATAATACACTAAACAGAACAGATAAAAGAGGTAGTGTGCAATGGCTCTAAAAATCAGACAAGTGTGATTTTGAATCAAACTGAAATTAACTTGCAGTCACTGCTAGATTAGGGTGACCATCCTGATTTTTCCTTTTTGAAGCATAGGGAGTTTCTTTCTAAATTCAAGTAACAATTTCATTGTTATTAAAGTCTTGTTCTAATCCACTTTTCAGAGTCTTCAAGAGCAGGTTGGATAAAGCCCTGAGCAACTTTGTCTGACCTCATAGTTCATCTTGCTTTGAGTATGAGGTTGGACTAGAGGAAAATACATCTTTGTAACAGAGACACTCGTGAGAATGTTTTCACTGTGAGATATTCCAATAAGTTTTGGCTTTGCTGAACCATGAACAATTTAAAGTATAATTAATGACTCTTACAGGTGCAATATTTTTCCACCTTTTTTAAAATTTTTTTTCAGATTTTTTTTATTTCCTAGAACATAATAATATTAATTTTTCTCTCATCTGAATACATAATTTATTCCCTTGCAGTGTTTCAACTAAGTGTATTCTCTTTGCTGCACTGTTGGGCTGTCATGCAAATTGGACCTGCTACCAGCTTCCACAGGCTTGTCATCACTGAGAGATATGATATGTATTTATAATAAATTGTCCTTTTTACTTCAGCTACTGACACTTCTCTGCAGTGCCTGACATTTTTGAAAGGGAACAGCCTGTCACATCTTGGACTTAAGGGAGGAGAGCATTTAAAATACAGGAAAAGTTCTAGGTGACATGACACTATTGCCTTTTTTTCATCCTCACACTCTTCACTCTTCAAATTTCATGAAATCTGTACTTCAGGTTGCAGTATTCAAGAGATTATTGGCTGAGGAAGGGC
The DNA here is from genome assembly GCA_013400775.1 of Chaetops frenatus. Taxonomy (NCBI): domain Eukaryota; kingdom Metazoa; phylum Chordata; class Aves; order Passeriformes; family Picathartidae; genus Chaetops; species Chaetops frenatus. The sequence continues at coordinate 634,705 of VZTR01025583.1, forward strand.
TAAATCAGGGTGGTTTGTCTATTCCCACAAGATTTATATGGAAACAGGGAGGAAACATCAGTTTGCAGTGCAGCCTCTGGCATTTTGCACCAAGATACAGAAACACTTCTCGGGATGTTTCTGGGGAGATTTGTGCTCTCCAGAGCACATTGCTTCTGTCAAGGTGTCAGCTGTTACTGCTGGATTAATGAACCGTTTTAGAGAGCTGGGAATCAGCAGGGCAGAGGGATGAAGTGGTGTGGAATGTGAGAGTGTTTAACAGTGGAGAAGTGCTGCTGGTGCTCCTCACGGGACTGGGGAATGGCACGAGAAAACTGCCGGGTCACCCTTGCCCAGAACCATCTCTGGTTCTGTTTCCAAAGTGCACGTGTTTGACAAAGATTTAGAGGAAAAAGAAAAACAAATAAAACAACACAAAAAATGCCAAGAAAATCAGCGTAAAAATATACCATGTTTAGTAGTAGTAGCATGTGAGAAAATGTATGCTTACAGACAAAGGGCAAAGGACTCATTTAGAGAAAAATAAAGCAAAATTATCCTCTGGGTATGTCGTGCACTGACCTGGCTGGTTTTGTCCTGTAACTTTGTGTGAAGTATCAGCAGCTTTTAGAGACAAGAAATCAATTAGTCTAATTGTGTTATTAAATGAAATATTATGTATCCCATTGTTTTTGTAATTCTGCAATGAACTGAATACTAAAGGAAGTGTTTTGGATTATTTTATAAATCTTTTCCTTCAACTCATGCTCTCTCACTCACTGCCTCTCACATCAGTATTCTCTGTGAGATTGTTTTTTAATCTGTGTAAACATTGCTTTATGAGGTGATCTTAAAATTGGCTTTAAAATATTCATTTTATATGAAATATATCCTTGATCTAGTTTTAGAACTGTTACAATTATAGGGTAATCACAACTACTTTGACAGAACTGTGTAATAGCTGAGCCTGGATCTTGCTAAAGGGTACTCCAAGTCAGAACAGAAAATGTGACTGTCTTCTGTGTCAAGGAGCACAGAGGAAAGCAATCAGTTTATTAATAAATAATTTATCTGGATTATATATCCAACATTTTATTTAGAACATTGAGAAAAACACTCTGCTTTTGTCCACTTTCCCAGTGCTAATATAACAGGGGTTTATTAACTGTTGGTTAGCCACAATTCCAGTCAAATTTTGAAAGTTATAAGACTGTCCACCTTATAAGCTTAGGAATTTCACTCTCATACCTCCTAAAAATCTGACTCTATACTTTCATCTGAGCTTCTCCACTCTCTCTTAATTTTTATCATTAAAATGAAGGTGATGTTTAGTAACTGGATAATGCCAAGAGTGCTAATATCGGCTCAGCATTGATTAATATTCATATGTACTTCTTTTTTTCTACAGAACTGTTAATCTTACAGTAAGGCTTTCTGGGATGTTGTCTTTAGCCCTCTTAATCAAAAGGGAATTTTCACATAGATTAATAGGATTTTATATATCTAAATCTCACAGTTATTACATCACAAACAAAGCAAAAATTTGTAGTGTTCTCATGTGTGAAAGAGTTCTTATAAGGAAAATATCAAAGGCCAGAAAACTTAGCTGAAAGCCACTTAAATTGTTCAGGTACTCTGTGATACAGAGGGAATATGATGTAGATTGGACAAGCCAAGGGTAGCAGTATTGCCAGAATAGAAAAATTACTTGAACATATCTAGGAAAATGAAGAATATACATAGATGTGCTTTCTTGAATGTGTTTGTGTCTTGTAGAAACTTCTCCATTGCTTACTGAGGAGGCAGCTGGCTTTTCACCTGAAAGGAAATACTAGAACATTAATCTGTTTCTAAAGCAAACTAAACATAGCAAAGTACATTCTTTTGCCTCTAAAAATGATCCAATAAAATATTTCAAATATTATTTTCCTTTTCAAGAAGTGCATCCACAGGCAGCCCAATTAAATGGAAGCACAGAAGGGAAATATTTTTTGCTAGAACTCTGCATTTCTCAACACCACTAAGCATAAAAATTCAGTCTGAAGCTCAGCTATTCAAATTTTTGTCAGCTACTTCTCTTAACTTTTTAATATTGAAACTAAACTTACACTTTTTAATTGAGATAACTTTGTGGCTTGTTTCAGTATCAAGCCTGTGGTTGAAAATTTAGAGATGGTTACGCAACCTTTTATATGTGGAAAGGCACATGGAGCTATGTAGTGTAATAGCAGGAATATTAATGGCACTTCTGTCATTGGACTCTCCATGCCTTTATGTAGTGACAGGTCCTTGATTGAAGCAAGCAAGGCTTTGCAAATAAATAAATAAATTCTGAGAATATTTATTCATTTTCATAAGTCCCCTTGAAAAGTGTTGCAAAATATTTATCTTAAAAATAAGTATTATGTGCTTTAGATTACCACCTATTTGTTTAAGTATTAATTTTGTCCATTTTTCAGAAGTTAATTGCAATGATCCAGGGCAGCATTAACTCACCAAGCCTTTCAGTCTCTGAATGAATTATTAAGGCTTTGTTTGTTTGTGAAGAACCTTAGGAATCTGTAAAGCAGCAGGAAAAAGCACTTATTCAAATGTTATGCCAGTTTAGTTCTGCATCTAGGCACGACTTGAATTCTCAGATTTAAGCCAGATTTAAGCTATCAATAACTATATTCTCACCCTGGAACACCTCCCTCTGCCCCCCCACTAAAAGTATCTGACACTCAGGGTTCTGGGGGCTGTTTCTGGTTTTCTATTCTTGAGTCTCTTCTGCAAAACAATATCTTAGGCCACTATCTGCTCTCATCAAACCTTTCAGCTGGATCTCCAGTTCTGCTTAAGTACAGGTTTATTTCCACTCTGCTTAAGAATTATTATGATTTTTTTGTTCTTTAGTATTTTCAACAAATTCTCTACTATTTTGCAAGGCAATTATATAATAGGCTATAATAAAAAGCAATATAAATATTATTTCTGTTGAAGGTATTTACCTTTCTGAAGATCTGTGGAATTGTACAATTACATAGGGAATGATCTGTGGGCTCTGGGAAATAACTTGAAATACATGAGTAAAGAAAACTTTGAAATCCAAATATAAATAAACTTTTTGATATGTCTTGTGGCCTAAAATACTTTATTTAACTTCAAAGACATACCTAAATAATATTTTTGTCTGAGGCAGAAAACCAATGTTTCCATAACTTCTTTTAAGTGAGTATAGTTGCATCTATTCATTGTACTCTGCATTTGCTTTGTTCACCTAAGAATCCTGCAGTGCTGTATCAGGACGATGAGATCCTTTCAAAAGAGTACAATCTGAGCATCTCGAGACACATGAGTCTCTTAATCAAGTAGCAGTTAGATTACAGTTTTCAGTTCAGGTTCACTTTAATCAATCTTCCTCTTATTATCAAGAGACAGCAAATCAGAGAGAGCTAAAAGACCTATGGCAGATGCTCCTTGATTGGAGTGGCACAGAGGATGCTGGCTCAGGAAAAGTGCAGTATCATGCTCCAGTCTGGATGACTTGTCAGAAGTGAAAATCAAGTGTCACAGCTTCTTGCTGAACTAATTAAGGTTATAGGAAACAAAACACATCAGCCACAACTGCTTCATTTCACTTCGATGCATGAAATCCCTTGTACTGTGGGGCCGTGTCATTATCTAAATCACCATGGAGAAACAACATAATATAAATACTGGCCACCCTCGGCAGTGCTAAGGAGACACCAATTCATGATTTTGTTGCTGAGATCCTACAGTCTCTTATTACAGATTCCATATCATCAGGATCACAAGTTCCATGCTGGAGTCAAGCTCTGCTGAGTCGTTTGGCTTTCATATCCAAGTCTCTTGCTTGATTCAATAACATTGGGTTTTTCTGAGAACTGTGGTGGGAGGTAAACAGCCCATCCTTGCTGCTTTGTTCAGCTGACAAATAAGAATTGCTGATGAATAATTCTGGGAGAGTTGCAGCAAAATAAATGGTTAGCTTGTTGGGATCATCTTCTTTTTGGAAAGATCAGAAACATGAGAAGATGTAATTCCCACCAAGGAAAACTCCCCTAGTAAGTTTTAGGAGACTCAGTTAATTACAAGTGTTTCACAGATTTAAAGCCAGCTTGGGAAGTGGGATTTGATAGATTGAGAGAGTTCAGTTTGAATTCTGTGGGAGGTTCCTGATGTTGTTGTTTGTGGCTTTTTTATTGGTTTTGAGAGTTTGGGGTTTTTTTAATTTTGAAGTAAAGATTTGCAGGATGTGAAAAACACTTTTTTTAAAAGGGCATATAACTATTTTGGCATTTATTTGGTGTTATCACCCATTCTTTCAACTGTTCTTTCTACTTTTATATAAGTCACTTTGTGTGCTTTGTGCTCCAGCATTAAGCAGACTTTTTACACTATTTTTTCTCAATGAGAGAATGAGATACGTAATTTTGACTCAAACATGTTATATGGTTGGTTTTAACTAAAAAGAGGATTGAAAGAACTGTCAATCAGCACATTTAAATGATGTCAACAAACAGTTTTTAAATGTACATGTTAAATAAATATAGTGGTCAGGCAAAATCTTCAGCTTCAAGCATTTTCAGAAGGAGATTATTTTGTTTTAAATTAGCCATACATGGAAATGTAGTAAAGTATTTTTACAAGTTAGTAATAACCAGGAATGTGATGAGGAGTGGACTTAAGCCAAACCACAAAGGAGTTCTTCATTCATTATTGCAGAGCACTGATAAATAGCTTCTTCAAATTTATGCTATCTTATACTGTATTTACAATATACAGAATATATATGATATATATTAGTTATTATATATTCCTTCTGCTTATTTTTTTCTCCTCTGAAGCTACCTGCCTTTATTGCTTCCAATATTACAGTAGCTGGGTTTTATCCCTGTTAATACAAGTGTTGGTTACAGTTTTAAGCTGCAGTGTGAATCAGTCCTGATTTGTGTAATGCAGAAGAAAGAGCTATATTTTAAATGTGTTTTCTCACATTGGACCTTATTACCATGCTTTGAAAAAAATTACATCTGGTAGAGTCCTTTGCATTAGACTCCCACTGTCATTGTGAATATTCATGACCTCCATTTCCTTTTTTGCCTTGATCCTTTTTCCAATATAAAAAGAGGATCAGCAATATATGAGTTATTGGCCCATGGGTAGGTTTAGCTAAGGCCTGTGTTCTAATCTTTTTATACTAATAATAGGCCCAATCTGATTTTTCTTTTTTTGGCTTAAACATTTACTTGAGAGCATGAATGAAATGTGAGAATATAAATGAGAATGTCAGTATTCAGATTTGATGCTTTCCTGTCCAGTATCTTCTGTTATGTTACTGAAATTGATGGTCATTCACTGACACCTTGTCTGTCTGCAATAATTCTGTTTATCTAAATACAAGTTCAAATCTCTCCAGTTTATTTACACTTCCAGCAGCTAAAATGTTTGCAGGCAACCACTGCACAGAATTAATGTGCAGGAAAAAAGTTATTTATGAATATGCTAATACTAATGAAACTGTTTGATACTTTTTTTATTCCTATGGAAAACTATGCATAAATATTAACTTTGTCTCATATTTGCTGCTCTTTTCTTCACTGTATGAAATAAAGAGGAAAAGGGGAAAGGTGAGGTGAATAAAAGAGGAGACTTCTTTGATCTCAATAGAATAGGGGTAATGATCCATTTTCTGATGCCCAAGTGTTTGCTCTGGGCAGAACAAAAACTTTATTAAATTTAAATCTAGGTTAAAAATGGAATAATAATGAAAGCTAAAAAAATGATATTATTTGCAGAAAATATATTTGCTTATTTTTATTCTAGGTTTTTCTTGCAACTTTGTGAACACTAATACAATTTTATACGGCATTTCATGTCCGAGGCAACTGAAGAACCTCTTTATTTCTATGGGTAAAATGTGTCTATGTGCCTGTGATGCAAACAGTCCATACCTTTGGAGTTTCTGTCAGTGTAAGGCTTTACACAGACACCATCATCAGGAGCTTTGGGCTTGGAGTTCTTTCAGCTCATTATAATTAGTCCCTTGTGCAAGTGAAAATGAATTTGCTCCTGTTTCCTTTTCAAACTTATACTGTTTCTAAAAATCCCATCCTGTGCATTTAAAAGGATGCTAAACCTTAACAAATTAAAATCATCCTTTACTTCTATTCCTCTGCTTCTTTTGTGTGCCTCTTTTCCTACAGACAAGATTGTTTAGATGTTTATCCTTAGAGTAGAGGAGAATGCCCATATTTAATGTGAGTTTAACAGACTTTTCTTCTTGTAGTATTCCTATTAGATGAGAATGTTCTTAATCTCAATGTATAAAGCGTCTTGGGATACTTTAGCGACATTTTGTACCTGCACATCTTTTTTGAATTATTCTTCCATTTGAGATTTTGAAAACAGACGCCTCTCTCCTTTCTAAGGAATTAATTGCAGTTTAAGTGACAGGTTTTCCTCTTTTCCATTCTTACCAATATCACTTTGAAATATGTAGCTTGGAACATCTTTGGGGTTTTTTTTAAATTATCATTAAAAATAAAAACATAAATTCAAAAGCTTGTGAGAGTTTTATAACAATTTCAAAGGAGCTATGTTTTGACCATCAGAAACTCCAGTCACATCTGAAAACTAGGGCTAGCAGATGACAAATAATTTTCGTTGGAACATCAACTCTTTCTGGAACACAGTGTGTTTGATTTTAAACTCCAGCCTGGTGATTTGGCTTTTCTTTCAGCAATGCCAGTGGTCCAAATTTACAGTTTTATATAATTCACTTCTATGCAATGAACCATGTATGTTTAGGGTTTTTCCTCCTCTTCTTTTCCTCTTTTACTGAGGTGTAAAAAGGAAAGCATGTTCTATGTATTTATGCAGTATATTAATACATGTAGGTTATTCCTTGGAATAGGAACAAAAACGCAGCATTCCAAGGAGGATGGAGAAACAATTGCTACAGATCATTACTTGATGGTGTGATATATTAGTATAATGAAGACTAGTAAGTTTTCCTACTGAAAGTTTTCTGGTAGCTGGTTATGCATCAAATCCTGCAGAACAGTGATGAAACATAACAGTAAAATTCTTCAGAATTTTATGAATGTAGGTGAAACATTCTTGCAAGCAGAATCTCATCCTGACCCTGGGGAGGTGGGAGGGGGAAGAGGTTTCAGGTCATTAAAACTGATCAGATTGTAGCACAGCTACCAGGTGAATATATTTGGTAGTAAAATAATGGGAAGGTTTATTTGGTGTTTACCTACTTGAGTCCCTGCAGAGTCACTGTTGTGATGCCAAAGGTGCCGGGGTTCCAGGTACAGCCAGGGCCACAGCAAGGGAGGGGACTGACCTTTAACTGGTGCAGACAGGAGCACTGGGGGGACAGCAATACCATTTTTGGTTTGTGTTGGTAAGGAAGAAATGCAGTAACTATTCACAACAGAACATGTATTTCCCCCTGCTTCACTGAAAATTGAAGAGGCGTTTTGAAGCCCATGTACATGTGCTCTTCTGGGGAAGCATGAGGCAAAAAATAAGTGTTTCCACCACTGAAATGCAAATTTCTATAAAAAAAAAAACAGTTTACAGTGATTCATCTGAGTGCACACTGTTCTGCAGAAGAGGCAGGGTCAATTAGTTTCAAGGTGCTGTGTCATTGCTTACAGAACTGCTGAAGTAGCCGTAGTTCTCACAGGCCCTTGCCAGTTCAAGGGTTACACTGCACATGGTAAACAGAATAATTACAGTAACCCAATTTCAGTGATTTCTTACTGGGGTGTTCAGTCTGTGAAACTGCAGAATAAGAAGAATTAATTTTTTTATTTTCTGTGAAGTTCTATATAGTGTTCATATGTCAGATATCCTTTTAAATAAAAATGCATATAAAATACACTTGTGGCATATGTTTTTAAAATAGTTCAGCAGGAAGATAAATTTTTCTTTTCCAACTGTAATAAAAAATACTTTAAATAGTAGACTCTCCTTTACATCATAAAGCAGGGAATGAGAACCAATATTGCCATTTATGCAAGTCTTTCTCCCCAGGGTTGCTCTTAATATACTATTTGTATTATTGATAGAGTTTTTTTAGCATTGGCTAAATATAGTGTTATCTGTATAACAGTTTTTACAAATATATAACCTTTGTAAATATATTATTCTTTAAAATGCCCAAAGGTCAAAACATCTCTGAACCACTGTACAGTGGTGGCCTGCATCAAGATAATGCAAGTCTCATAATACTGTGAATATTTACTGAGATGCTAATTGTGCTCTCTGAATTGTCCCCCTGAAGTAACCAGAGTTACTTCATGTGTAAAATTAAGACTAAGAGTGTATAGCATAGGAACCTTAGAGACTTCCCACTGGTTTCAGTGCCCAGGGGAAAGTTAACAGACTTTGAAGATATTTTAATTTATGGAAATGTTTGGGTGGTGGCTACAACTTCAGAGAGAGTAGGCTTGATCCAGAGCTCTACTGAATACAGAGGAGACCTTGAAATGAAATTCAGATCTGTGAATGTTCCTATTTCCCAGAACTCCCAGGCTTGTAAAGGGCTACAGAAATTGCAGGCTATTAAATGTCTACAATTTTTAAAATTTTATTTTTAAATATTAAAATGAAAACTTCCAATCATTCACAAAATGTAAATGCCTCATCCTCTTTGTGTTCTCACTGCTGTTATTAGTGTATATAAGATGTTCAGTACCATAAAAATAAATAAACCTACTTATGGAAATTCTGAACAGAAATGTTTGCCTTCAGGAACAGTTACAATGAATACATGTGTATTTGCAGTGTCTTTTTTTTTTTTTTTTTTTACTTGTGTATGCCATCTGTTTAAATGCAAATGTTTATTTATTTGGTTTTTTTTCTAATCACAGGACTATACCTTGACAATGTACTTCCAGCAAGCATGGAGGGATAAGAGGCTGTCCTATAATGTAATACCTCTCAACCTCACTCTGGACAACAGAGTAGCTGATCAGCTCTGGGTGCCCGATACCTATTTCCTGAATGACAAAAAGTCATTTGTTCATGGTGTCACTGTGAAGAACAGAATGATTCGTTTGCATCCAGATGGAACAGTCCTTTATGGACTCAGGTCAGTATGAACCATTTCTAACTCTTCTGTCTCTTAATTTAAAACCATGATTAAAAAGCTGAAAATAAAAATAAAAACCATTCCTTGCTCCTTTTTTTAAATGCTTTTCTTTTTATTGCTGTATTCAATATAACGGATGATATTTCAGAAAAAAAGAAAAAAAGTATTCTAAGGTTGGCTAAAGATGATTTTTTTTATACAAATTTTAGAGATAAACTGCCACTTTTAGTACAGTTCAGAGACTTTGTATTAAGAATGGATAAGAATGCATATATTATTTGAAATACTCTTTCTGGATTAAAAGCCTGGTTTAGAACTTCTTCCTCAAAGAAATTAAAATATGAAATACAAAATGAGGATTAGAGGAAAAACCAGAAAATGTATATGACAGCTGAATTGATAGTTTAACTGATATATTTTAAAAATACTTTTGATTGAATATTAGATTGGTTTGTATGCTACCCAGAAGAATCAACTTGCTGATTTTCACTAAGATAGGGTATGACTTTAAATGTTTAAGAGCCTGTTGTTGTTCTGTATGACTGTATGGAGAGGGGTGACTGGAGAAATCAACAAAAGGGCTTCACTCTTGAGAAGTTCTGAAAACTGGGGAAATTGTCTGTGTAGTGATGTTAACAGGGTGAATAATTGCTGAGAAATTGATTTTAAAATACAGCTGCAAAAGGTGACTGACAGTGCAGTGTGGGTAGGTAACAAAACAGCAGGAAAGAATTGGCTGGGTTAACAATAGGAAATGCTGCAGAGCTGGGTATTGTATTTACCAGGGTTTGTTGTGTCCAATTGTGTTTTCTGTGGGAGCAGTTCAGGCTCTGGCACTATGGCTGGGAGCAAGTCTGGAGTTTTTGTGATTGTTCAGTGAACAAACAGATACTTGCTTCCTTGAAATGCAGTTGGAGTTTGAAGTGAAAATCAAACCAACTACATAACACACATTTATATTAATGGATTGAGAGCGAGCATAACAATGGTTTTGGTGTAATTTTCAATTTAAAATTCTGAAATCATAATCTTTATTATTATCTTCTAGAATAAATTAGAAATAAATATAAGGTCTAATGTCTTCAATAATACTAGCTTTTTTTTTGCTATTTGTGGCATTTTTTATTCTGACTACTTAACCATCTGTAATAATTTCTGTTTTCTAAAGGATTGGTAAACAGTAAGTAGAGCTCACAAAAAATTGTCCGTAGAAGAATTAAGTAAAAGAAAGTTTTGTTTTCTGGGAGTTTCTTTTTGATGTTCATTTGTTTTCCAAAAACCTAAAACCTTTCATGAAATATACTTTGTTTAAGGTTTTGAGGGTTTTGTTTTTTTCTTTTTTTTGAGCTGCATTGTTGTTGGTACTGCTTCATTGCTTTGGGTGAAACCTTTCCTCCTTTTCATTCAGCATAAATAACAAGTCAGTTTTAATGTCTTTTATGAGATGCAATAAAGTGAAATGGTGTCTCTTTTTTACTTAAAGCTGTTTAATGTAATTAGAGGAATCATTATTAATGCTTTCAGCCTTTATTTCCCAGAGTTGTTTTCTTCAATAGTTGTAATCACAATATGTTATGCAAAATGGTTTTAGAATAATTCTAAAATGAGATTTTTTTTCTTATTGTAGGACTTGTGCACAGCCCAGAATCAAAGGTATTTAGATAGCTTTTATTCCCTGGGTAAAAAATTTCACTTTAGGAAACTGAAATTAATAAATAATTTTCTAGTAGTCTGGTATACCTAGAGATCCCACATTTGAGATTATCAGTCCTTGTATCTCTTTTAAGACTCTGCTTGGTGCATTTCAAGTGTTCTCTCTGCCCTGTGAGCTGGCACAAGATGCCTGATGGATGTGAATGCTGCCCCTGCTGTGTGGCTGTGCTGGAGTGGGTTGTGACTGGGGGCAGGGGCAGGCTGATTGTCACCCTGCACTGCCCTGGCCAGCTCTAGGATTGGGGACTGCAGTTGCCCTCATTCCTGTGGCAAATGTGCACTTGAACAGCACAGAGGACAAGGACACCTCTGCTTCTTGTGTGTTCTGGGGTAGAGACAATGGAACGTGACAGATACCTCGCAGAGGGCATGGTAAGAAAACCCCTTCTTATGTGTCCTAATTCTTAATGAGCCACAGACAAGTCTTGTGAAATGAGGAATCAATAGCTCCTCCTCAGACTCAGCTCAGTAGGTCTCAGAAAGGCTTTCTGACTAAAATGTCTTTCAAAATCTGGGCTGGATGGGGAACATGCCCCAGGGGTTATGAGTGGCCATATTCTGCTTTTGCCTTCCCTGGACTAAGTGACAATCAATGATCTCATTCTAATATTAAGGTTTTCGTTTTATAGCTTTAAGTAGCTTTATCTATCTATTTCATCTAAATTCAGCCCAGACTTATTGCTATTTCAACTGTCTGCAGTACTGATATATTTAATTCCTGTTTATTAGTGATTTCCACATCTTAAAAATGCCTGCTTAGTTGTATTTCTTACATATCTAAAACCCCCTGTACACTATTATTCTGAAAATCACTACTGTTGTTGCTACATTAATTTACTTTGGTTTATACTTGCAGTCACATATTCTTACTTTGGGATTCATTTTTCTAAGCTTAGATTCCTTTAAGTATCAGTCTGAATTTTTTTTCACCTCCCCATACATCTATTTATAAACATTATTATCACATACACACACACACAAACGTTGCTGTGAATTCCGGTTGCATTTACCTTGATTGATGTAACCAGTCATTGAACTGCCAGTGACCTTATCAGCATAAATGTAACCATCCCTTTCTTCTGTGTGCCTGTAGTTGAATTTCTATTTCATACAGCAAGTGGTGATCCCTTAGCATTGTTCTTTTTGGTTTTGTAAGCAGAACCCATACGTGGTGTGCCTGTCACATCTGATTAGATTGGACATTGGGAAGGTAAATTGCAGGAAGGACTAAGAGGCAGTTTTGTGAGCACCTGGATTATGCTGTCATTGAAAGAGGGGAGAGAGGGAGGGGAAAAAAGAGAAACAGCTAATAATGAATGGAGACTTCTAAATGGTTGGTAGGTTGTCCTCATAGCCTGCCTTCTTCACTGCTATAGGGCATTGGTTAAGGGCATAACTCAATTCTTGGCCTTTTTTTACAGAGAACGCGACATGCTGGTTGCTTTTAGGCTAAGAAGGACTTTTATTTCTGAGGGATAGCTGCCAGCTATTTATGTTTTGGGAAAATATTTCATATTTTTTTCATATTCCATCTGGCAAGAAAATTATTCATTGCTGCCAAGACCAGGACATTCAATAGATGATATACTTAAATCACCTAAATGGTAGAAAATTGTCAACACATAGTCTTAAATGAAGAGTCATTACAGGGGAAATTACTATGTTGGAAGTTGAGATGCCCTGCAAGAGGATATTAGTGATTTGACTACATATTTAGAATGGTAAATTTAGACATTCAAATCTAGGATAGCAAATAGTTTACAGTAGGTTGAGCAAAGCACGAATAAGATATGCAGTCAGAACTGAGGAAAAGCTATGGCTTTAACTAAATTTCCCTGTGTTAAAAAATCTGGTTTATATAATACACTTAGCAGAAATGGGTGCTACAGTAGATGAGATTTGTTATTTCTTAGATTATATATATATATGTATATATATATAAAATTTCCCCTGACTTTTGACATCAAATCTGTTCTAAAATGCAGATGGAAAGTTCATCTGTCTTCTGCTTTCTTCTGTGTAAGCCTGGGGAAGAATCACTTCTCTGATTTTTGCAGCCTCTGAAAGCACCAAGTTTTTAGAATTTTTTTCCAGGGATGGGAATGCAAGATTTGAGAATGATGACAAGTAAGATCCTTCTATTTGCCAATTTAGAACTACTGCTTTTTGTGTAACTACATTATGGTATCTTGCTGGAGCTCACTTCTTTGCTGGTGGAGAGTCTTGGGATGCCATGTGTCAGAGTAAGGAGGAAATTTAGTTTAAAATACAAGGATTAAATATAGTTGAAGAAGTGGCTGAAGACAAAGAAGTTTTGTGTGGTTTTGCACCATTACCAGGCTGTTTACAGAGATACAGACTCTTGCATACACTTTTCCCAACATCCCTCACAAGAGAGCTCTGTGAGTGGGTAGAGAACTGATAATTACATGCCCAAGAGCATTGTATGCATTTGTATATTTTTCAGTAGGATGGTTTTATGCTTTTTGTAAATGAAGTTTGTGGGTGTTTTTTACCGAAAAATAGAATATATACGGAACTCCTGATAGGAATCATGTTCTGTGATGTAATGACATTCCCATCCTTTTTAGCCAAAAGGAAAACAAAAGGAAGCAGAACAGAGGAGTTTTTTCAGCATTTAAAGACTTTCCCCATTTGAAACCCCACAGTTTTACTTGCCAAGAGCCATCTAATGCATTACCAACTATAAGTCTCCAACTCAGCCAGCAATAATTCCTATTTGACTGATGGAACACAGTAATCTCCCACAAATGAGAGAATTATGTGTATGGTGGCCTTGCTTTGTTCTCTATTTCCTGCTACCAGCATTGAGTCACATGAATCTTAAACAGCCCTGGATGACTGTATTTTGTGTTGTCTCAGCTGTGCCTTCTGCTGTCTGCTCACTCAGTTTCAGCTGCTTGGAAATGTTCACTTCTGCAAGTAAAATAGATTCTCCCACATTTTGCTCTGGTAGAACAGCATTGGGAATTTTTCTTGGGTTATTAGAATTGTTCAGCAGTTTAGCTCCTCAAGGGCAGCTAATTGTCTGTGAAGTCTGATGGACAATTTTAAAAGCAGTTCCTTTGGAAGTATCTTTAGCTCTCAGACTCAGTCTTTGGACTGCCTACAATATTTCAAATATCCTTGTTATTCCAAAATGTCTTCTGCAAGAAAGCAAGAGACATGTCCTACCTTTTTGCTGCAAAATTATATTTCCAGAAGCTGGACAGAAGATGTTTAAGGACTTTTAATGCACATTCATGTTAAGCAAAAAAATTTCTCAAAGTGTTTCTCACTTTGGGGATTTCAGAAGAGATAAAAAGAACCTGGACTTCTTTTCTGGGGAGAAGGTATTATTTTGGATGCTCTGTTCTTGATCACTCTTCCTGTCAAGGGTGCAGGTGTTTCTGGTTCCATCACGTTTGTGCCTCTCTTGGCTGTGCAGCCCTTCACTCCTACTGCAGCCTTGTCCAGCCTCAGAGAAGAGAAAATAAACATTATAATGATGTACCCTGTAGCATAAATAGCACCAATAGCATCTCAAAGTAGTGTTGCCATTTGTTAAAATAAATAAGTAAATACTATGCATTTTTTTATTAAGATGTCTGAAGTGTCAGTAGCTTTCTGTTCTCCAATTAAAAATACAAGTTTTCTTAATTTTGGATATAATTTCTTGTCACATAACTCTAAATTTCTTTATATGACAGTAGGGCACATATATGCATTGCAAAGAGGAAGTAAAAAGTAATTTTCATAATACTTGTTTGTACATGAGAATATCAGTCTGTAAAGAAGCATTTCCATTGTGTTAAGTGGTAATTGGTAATTTTTTTGTGCTGGTGCTCACACCTCTGGATGTAACTACTGACTTTTCCTTTGCCAACACTTGCCAAGGCTAATTCACAGTCTGACATGCAGTTGTTTACTCTTGCACAAGAAATGAGGTGAATTCAGTTTCTGTGTCCAGATTTTCAAGGGTGTTGGTATACATAGATATGTGTAGGAACCCTTAAATTTTGTATGCAGATGGTCAAAGCAAGAACTTTTTGGAAACTTGCAGAATTAAATGCAAACTAATAAAACATCATTTCAAACTGAAGTCATGAACACTTGAAAAAAAATTGAATACTGTGCAATTATGTAGAATATCAAGTACAAAGGCTTTCTGCATTAACAAGGAAGCATTACCACCCCAATCTCATTATTTGGAAATCCTGGGACAGGACAAGTCTGATCATGGCTCTTTTCTTGCATAGTCAATATAGATCCAGCATAAGGAAAGGAACTGGGATCCCAGCATGTTGCTTAAATGAATTAATTGTTGTTTTAAATAAACAAGGTATGAGCTCTGGCCCAAGGTGTGGGCCAGATGTTGTTTTCCTTTCTCATGCAAATACTTCTTTTGTAGGTTCCAAGGAAAAAAGCAGAGAAATACAAATACAGTTATTTCTAGTAACACTGTTTCTGTGAACTGAGGATTTGGTCATGAAACAAATCACCCAGCTTCTCTGCTCAGTTATTCCATTTGGTCAATTGGAATGCTAAAACCTGCCTTCTCACAGGGGTGTTGTGAAGATTAATTAATTAGTTTGTAAAGTGCTTTGATCCCATAAAACACTACATAAGTGCCAAACATTATTATCAAGAATTATAAAATGCCAGCCCTCATGTGCACCTTGGGATGGCTGGGTTAGAGAGACAAATCTGTTTCGTTTTCTCAGAATCACATTGTTCCACTTTTCCTACACTGCAGCCCATTCACAAAATGAGCCAGTTTTAGGAAAGATACAATTTCTGTAACAGAAAAAAGAGATCATTGGCTCTCATAAATCTCTTTTAAATTAAGGACTGCTAGATTAATATGCATTTTTCTGTAGGATTTGGAATGGCATCTTTTCACCATTCATCCTCAGCATGAAGGAGGGTAGTTGTGTTTTAAATATCTCCCCAACAAAAAAACAAAGATATCTTTCTATTTCAGTCTCTTTATTAGATTTTAAGTATGGGATAAATATTCAGAAGGGTCTTTTGCTTTTATTTTTTTATGAAGAGGCTGTTAAGTTATTAGTATGTGAATAATAAATTCAGTTAAGCTTAATAAGAAAAAAAAAGCTTTAAGTCACAGGAATCCTTTCCATTAAAAGCCCTATTATCCAAAATTATTACATTGCAATGAAGTGAAAAAATTCTGAGTTTTATTGCCTAACAGACAGACTGTGGCATTTAGTCTTTATTTGTAAGAAAATAAAGTTCCATCAGCCACAGAACCATGAAATAGTTTAAGTTGCTCCAAGGGTATTGCATATTCCAAAAACAGAGGTCATCAAACATTTAATCTTAAATTAAAATGTAATAATTTATATAATTTAGAATTACAGAAATCTGTCATTTCTCTTTGCAATGTCTTTGATCATATCATTTGAGCTGGTAGTTGGTGATCCTGAAAAGGGAGATTTTCCAGTTGGGAAGACATAGATAAAATCTCAGAATGCTCTGATCAAGACTCTGCTAACGGAATAGATACTAAATGTGTGAATACAAACACATGCTTAAATATATTATATATATTTGATAAATAAATGCAGTATATTTGCATATGTATAAATTCTACTTGCACATATTGGGTTTTTTAAAATAAAATTGGTAAATTCTGGGATGGGTCTCAGAAGTAGGAGCAGGGTTGGATGCCTTCCATGTGGAAGAAAAATAGAAGATAGGAAACTATCTGTAGAAATAATAATGCATCTTGTGGGTCATGCATAACCACTTTCTAGCTGTTGTGATTTTACAGATGAAGCTTTTATTTTACACTTTTAATGTAAGACATTGTAGAATGCTATTATTGAATGAAAGAATATGGAGGTTTTTTTACCCTAACCAGTGTCTTATCTGAAGGTGCAAGTACTTGGGTTTAGCTTTTATTCTAGTTAAATATCTATTTTGCGTGATTTTTTTCACCCAAAAAACATTTCCTTTATGTTTCAATGCATTTTCTGGGAAGATAATTGCTGATTTGTTCACCCAATGTTTTATCATACTTTGTTTTTAAACTTTGCAGAATGGTAAAATGTTTTCTGAGAAATAAGAACTGCCTAAACTCCTCAAGTGTAAGGGATTTGTTTGGGTCCTTTTTCCTTGCATATTTATTAATAATAAAGTAATTATAATTTAATTATATACTAATATAATAAAAATATTTCTTTATTTCTCTGAAAACTAAAATTTCTTGTAGTCTTCAATGCGCAAAGTACTTGAAGAGAGTTTTACTTGGAACAGTTTTCAGTCCTGTTTAGGAGGAGAGAAACTAGGATAAATTAGAAGAAATTCTGGAGGTTTGTGCTTCCAGGTAAGTTCTCCAAACTCAGGATGTGTGTAAGCCTCTGCAGAAGAGCACTTTGAAGTTATGCTTATCAGTGATTTTTAGACTATAATGCAGGTATTTCTACTTGCTGTTCAATGACTAGAATTTTTTTCTCCTCTAAATTACCTGTGTAAGATCATTTTATTTTCTGCTGTTTTTTTTTTTTCTTTCTGAATAGTCATTCCTAGAACATTTACTGCTTCTGCTAGTCTAGAACCAACTGAGAAGAGAAAGAATAGAAAATGTTTGGAAAACCCTTTTTAAAAATTTACATGAATGTGCCATCTGCTCGAGCAGATGGCAAGAATGTCTCAGGGCCAGGAAGAGACTGTGAGATCAAACCCCAAGGAAAGAGCTACATGAGGCATGTTCCTGTGTCAGAACAAAAGGGACCTCAGCTGTCACCTCACTGCCGTGACCTGGAGACTGTTCCTCAGAAACTGCTGTTTCAGTAGCAGGAGGTGTTTCAAGGTGGTGTAATCAATACAGAAAGGATCCCCAGGATTTCTGTTCTGTGGACATGATCTTTTCTGGCAGTTGTTCAGAAACGAGCGAATCTTCAGGACTCTAAATTGTTCTCATGTATGGGCTGTAAGTCCACATTCAGCATTTCACAGGGAGGGTTTGCCAGAGTGCCTTATCCTGCTCAGCCTCTGAATTGAGAAGTCGTTGTTTTCTCCATCTTTATGTGGTACAGTGTGTCATTTTTGAGAACACTTTTTTTAAAAAAAGCTGCAGTAATTGCAGAATATTGAATACACATGATATCCTGCAATGGCTTACCATATTTTATTTTTTTTTTTATGGTGGCTGCCGCTGACACATCTGCACATCTTTGAAATCCCTCCAGGGATGGTGACTGCACCTCTTTAGGGCAGCCTGTTACGGTGCTTAACAGCCCTTACAGTAAGGGAATTTTTCCCTAATATGTAATCTACACCTCTCCTAGCTCAACCCGAGGCTGTTTGCTCTTGTCCCTTGCTTGTTACATGTTAGAAGAGAAAGACCCTTAGTTGACTACAACCTCTTGTCAGGGATTTGTAGAGAGTGAGGAGGTCTCCACTGAGCCTCCTTATCTCCAGGATGAACCCCCCTCCCAGGACCCTCAGCTGCTGCAAATAAGACACAGGCTCCAAACCCTGTCCCAGCTCCATTGCCCTTCTCTGGAATTGCTCTGTGTCTTCCTTGCAGGGAGGGGCCCTGAACTGAGCCCTGCAGTTGTGCCAGTCACCCCACTGTATTTCCACAATGGCAACTATATCATAATTTTTCTACTGCACAATAGCCCCCTGTTCCTCATGTGTGTTGCCCAAAAAAATACTTACAGCTTGTGGTTTTGTTTTCATTTACTGACAGGGATCTGTCTCAGCACTGTTTATTAAAACTCTGACATGTTAAAATATTTGCTCCAAAAATTTATCTTGAAGTGAAAGGCATATGAAAGCATACGACCTTTTAATGTGGAAAAATCTCCTTTTCCCAAAGCTGTTTGCAGGGTTGTAAAACCACTGGGGATTATAAAGCTAACATTTGTTTTCACATAGAAAATGCAGTGATAGACCTTAACAATCCCTGCAAGACTAAGATACCTTTACTGTAGAAGGTGTTGTATGCCAGCTTTTTTTCCTATTTAAAGTGGTAATGGAAAATTTATTCAATATATATTGAAAAATGTTCTGGTGCATTCTCTTCAGTGTCAGAATGGAGAAAAACAAGGGATGTGTAGCTGTTGGGGAAACACTTTGAGATCTCAGTTTAATTTGCATTAATGAAAACTGGAACAGTAGGGTTAGGACTAAGTAGTACAGCATTATTTGGCTGGCTTCTCTCTGAGGGCCCACAACTTCTCTAACCTACTGCAGTGTGTTGTTTCTGTAAATCCAGAACCAATGCCCATTTGGAGATATCTGGGTAAGCATCAGAAATGTTGGAGCTAGGAGGAAAAAGTTCTTTATCACAATGTTGACATCCACAAATTCTGTCCTCCCTTTTTGTCCTTTGTTATTGTGACTTTCTTTGTTATGCAAGTTTTTACAGCATTTGTTACTGGTAGAAATGCTAGCAAAAATTAGCTATCAGCAAGAAATCTTTGTGAGGCTTTGGGCTTTTTCAACTTAAAAACAAGATGTGCACTTTAGAATAATAGTCCTGTACTTTAATGAGGCGATATGGTTGATACTGCATAGGAAGAAACACTCACAACAAAATTTGGAATGCTTTTGCTGATGTGAGAAACCAAGAAAACATTAATTTACTGTAATCATTAAGCTTGTTACAATCTACCTCATAGATATTTTCCCAAAATATTACAAATTTCAGGCAATGAAAACTACCCGGAAAGAACTTAGAAATCCCTTGAACTCATACAACTGCAGGACATTTGTTTGTGGTCAGCTGAGGAGGTGAATTATTGTTAGACCTTGCTGATAAACTCTGTCCTTTCAGGGAGGTATCATCATCTGTGTTTTCATCTTCTCATTCACTCTCTAGAAGATGGCTCATGGCTTCTCCCTTTGGTTCTCTCTGTAAAAGCAGAGATGACCATCAGTGCACCAGATGGAAAACAAGACAAAGGCAAGGAGCCAAATACTGAATATTCATCCTTCTCTCCTTCTATTTTTCATTACACACAACAGGAGCTTATTTCTTAGTCCCATCCCAGGGTATATCTTATTCTAAGCAAACAACTGAGAGTAAAGCACTGTGCATCTTTAAACACCAGTCAGTGGGCTGCTTCTGTGAGGGGGTCTCCAAAGCCCATACAGTTAGAATGTACAAATATTACATTATGGTTATCCTGAAATGCCTTTGAATATTGTTTCACAGCATTAGTGTGGCTGGAGAAATGGCACACATGACAGAGAGGAGATGACTTTTGTTGCTGTTGGATTTTTAAAGAGGTGGTAGTGTAGCTGTAAGAAAGACATGCCATTAGTCATTTTCATGAAAAACTTTGCTATGCCTTCCAGAAATGCATTCAAGAGCTGCAATATTTATCTAAAAAAGAATTTTCGAAGGATACTGCTGTGTATTAAAGAAACATCCACCCCTTCTCCCAACTGAACAGAGCTGTTTCTTTTTGAAGAGAGAGCTACTGAAGATATACTCAAGATTTTTCATAGCCTTCTCTCTTCATCTTCTAATGCAAGGTGTTTTTTTATGTTATATAGAAGTCACAGTATAATTTCAAGTAAATTATTTGCCCATTAAAACTGAAGAATGTGGATAAAATGTTGAGTGCTGGTGTTCAGGAAGGTGTTCTTATTTTGCAGTTATCTATGTCTATAATAATACAAATACAAAAAAATTTAGCCTGGCTTTGAAGTAATTTCCAGATGCATATACTGCAGTATTCAGAATTATGATGTTTTTAAAAAAATTAGTAAGCTTAAAAAACAAACAAAAGAAAAAACCTGAACAATCTGAAAAGGCAATTTACAATCCTAGAAGAAATTAAAATCTGATTGTTTGAGAGTATTTTAAACAAGGGTTAAGGAGGAAATCTTTCCCCTACACAGGTGGTTCTGTAGGTTACCACTGATGCTGCAGGTGGGGTCCCACTCATGTAAATTAGCAGCAGCTGCTCTTTGCCATTTAAGTCAGGCCTCCAAGCATCATCTCTTTTCTGTTCCTCCTTTGGTTTTACTGGGCAGACCTAAAGCTTTTCTTTTTTTTATGATTGAACACTTAGCACTGGTTCCAAAAACATGTAGAAAAGGTTGTGTAGGGTATCTCTGAATCTGATATCGGGGTATTATGGTAAGTGTTTTGGTAGTTTCATTAGTTTTGTTTATTTGCACTTTTTTGGGTTCTTTTTCTGTGTTAATATTTTGTTCCATGAGTACTGAAGGTATTTTTCATGTATTGAAGGAGATAGACTCCCATTCCAGCTGTTTTATCTGGTCACATCTTCTCTGCTTCACCTCATTTGATTTTCGTTAGGGTTCATCTTTGCATTTTATTTCAATATGGCTTTAATTTCAGTAGAATCTATATTTATGATTTATAGGATTGCTAAGAAAATTGGCTGTGTCCTGGTTTTAGAAATAGGGGTAAGACTGAACAAAGGCACTGAAATTGTTTGCAGTGGGACCACTACCCCACAGAACTGAAAACAGGTAAAAGAGCATGGAGAGTAATTATGTTTAATGTCAAGAATTAAAGTAAATATTAAATGATACCTGCCATTATAGATATTACAGAACCTTATTAGTAATTTGTCCAGAGGAGGGTGTGGATATTCCATCAATATAAAGCAATTGGAAAATATGTGACTAATGGATGCAATGCTCAAACTTCATGGGGGCAAAGATAATTATTACTTATCCACATGAAAGAAAAAAAGCATTGGTAAAGCAGGTTTTTTCATTTGGATAAGTTTTTTATTAAGTTGTATTTGTCGGTGCAATATGTAGTAAAAACAGGTTTTAGTTTTGCTTTGTAAGGTATTGGATGAGTAGATTGTGTGGTGGCCAAGCTGATAAACCTGGAGAGGCTGCTGGGCTGAATATCACTCCTAGGATCCTGAATTTCCTACTCCTGAAAAATAGGGAGGGAACATGGCAAATTTAGTATTGTGCCCATGGCACAACCCCTGAACTATTTATAGAAATAAAGTATCCTTATACCTTGAGAGTTTTAAAATTATATTTCAGCTGAGAGAAATGAGCAGGGTATCAGGCTTCATTTTGCTCATTAGTTTAGACAGGGATGAGCAAGTGAAAAGTTTCATTGCTTGCAGTTATTTGTTGTTCAGCATCTCTTACCAGCTCTGGAAAACTTGATGTTCAAAGTGCTTTTTAAAAGACACTGACAGTTCAGGCCTAGTGTGACAATC
The DNA here is from genome assembly GCA_013400775.1 of Chaetops frenatus. Taxonomy (NCBI): domain Eukaryota; kingdom Metazoa; phylum Chordata; class Aves; order Passeriformes; family Picathartidae; genus Chaetops; species Chaetops frenatus. The sequence goes on from VZTR01025583.1 coordinate 656,710, forward strand.
TATTGTCTTCCCTTCTGAAAGTGTGATGCCAGTTAGGAGAACAGGGTGTCAGCTCTACATCAGGGGATTTATCTAAAAAAGTTTTTGTGAAGATGTTTGGTGCACAGGAGCATGGGAGAGTTTCCTTTTAGGTAAATGAGTCCCTCTCAATGTTGGCACAAAGGGTCATTGTTATCAAATACATTCCCCTTCTCTGTTTGAGCATAACTTTTGGGTTATTTTCAATATTGAGTATTAATGAAAATAGTGTGCTCCCTCTCCCCCAAAAATTTCAAATATAATCTTAGCACTGACCAAGTTTTCCTACTTTCTTATGATTGCTTTGAAAATGCATCATCCTCTCCCCTTCTAGCTTTGCTTAGTTTTACTATTCTACCTCATCACTGTGCTCATCCATGCTTTCTGTCTAGCAATTTTCTAATGTAAAATCTCTCCAAGCTCTAAAACTTTTGGAAAAGTAGTGTGTTTTTCATTGAATTACAGACCTTTATTATCCTGAGTCATTGTTTTCCACTAAAATTTAGCATGTGCTGTATTTTTTTCTCCTTATTGTAGGACGGTGGGGGGAGAGGGAGGAGGGTTGCCTTAGATTAATAGTACTGGAGTGTCAGTGTATTTGATGTCATGCTTCTGCTTACCAACTACTCTTTCAAAAGGCATAATTTTCATACAAATCCAGTGGGACCATTTTTAGAGTATTGTTTTGGAGCCACTGTTACAGCATCAGTACATGTGAATTTTAATTTATTTGTCTAATGAAGATGAGGACCTTGGCTAATGACTACATAGTCATAAGTGATGATGCTTTTCCTCCTACTCCCTCATTGCTTGGAGCATATATTAATTGTGCAGATGGTAGTGGCTTAGCTATGTGATAGTTCCCTTTCTAGCTCCTCTTGTGGCATTTACACTGTGCAAAGAGGGTGTATTGCCATCTCATCATTTATGAGGCTTTGTGATTCATCACCTGCCTTTTAAATCCAATACTGTGATCACATCTTGTTGCTAAGAGGCAGAACTTGCACGTGCACTTTCTTCTTTTAAGTACACCTGTGCCAAGCTTTGCCTGAAACCTTCGAGCAAATCACAGCCAGGAGCACTGAATTTTCATCTTCATTCTTACTAACATCATGTGAAACTTGCACTGCCAGGTTTATGTGGGTAACTGTAAATCATTCCTTAGGTGTTCAAGAGATTCTCAGGCTTTTCAGTCTGTAAACTTGCCAGAACTTAAGTCGGGATTTACAGGTGTTACAGTTTCACTAAAAGCATTTATTTTTTAATTACTAGAATTTGAGTGTAATTTGTATGTGACAGGTAGAAAATAAATACTTTTACTGCTTTATTGTTTCGCTTTTCTTTTCTACTCATGTATTTATTTGTTTTTATGGTTTGCAAGAAACAATAGGAGTAATTGAGGCACAACTAGTGAAGACAATTCCTTAAAATCTTATTTCTTTGATTTCATCTGCCTGTCATGACCATTCTGCTCCCCAGATTTTCTATTTTTGCTTCTTTCACACAATAGTATTAACATTTCTGTGTTCAAAAATTTTCTGGGTTTGTTCTCCAAATAAGTGACACATTTTATGTATTTTACTTATAATTTAAAGTCTTGTTTTCTTTTAAGTATCACTGCTGTGTTCCTGATCATTATTTGTAAATACTAGGGCAGTTTGGCTTGGTCTATTTTGCTTTTTGTTTAAGAAAGATCCTGTGCTGCAGGTACAATTAAAGGAAGTTCATGGTTACTTTTTAAAAGCTACAGTTCTTCTGCTGGCAGTGAGAGTTCTACCACAGGTGTCTCTTAGCAAGTGCCTCTTTATTGTTTCTGGCCATACAGGGGTGAATACCCCTCTACCTGAAGCTGCATCCAGGGGCCTTTGGGGGTGACACAAAGGAGAGATGCTGAGAGAAAGAGGCACTCTGAGGGCTGTGTCTGGCAAGTGTCAAGGTTTCCAAGATATAAACAGCCAGAAATGTGAGTGAAGGAGTGACCTAAAAAGAAGTAGAAAGAATCTGAAGGGAACCTGGTTTTCCTCCATACAGACTTGTAGGCTTGACACAGAGCATAGTTTCTGTTACTTAACACAGAGAATGCAAAAGCTTTGCATAATATGCAGTTTGCTCTCTGAGTGAGGTGCTGATATTCTGAATTTAGGAGTGCCTCTGTTATTCCAAGAACAGAGAAATAATTAATACCCTTTTAGGGCACTGCAGTCCTATTTGAATCTGTTGATAGAAGGAGACTTCAAGTAAAAGGAAATCTGATTCAGATCCACTGCACCATAAACAAACTCACAATCTTTTCAGCAACAAAAATTTGAGATGGTTACTGAAAATTCTGAAAAGTGGACACATTTTTGAGTAAGCTGTTTATTGCTTCAGTTTCTGTGTCCCTATGAAATGTGGATCACAATATAAACAGACTCTTATCTAAATTCCAAAGAATGGTTTCTGTAATGTAGTACTGATGTTCATGTGATTAGTCTTCCCTTTTGTCAGCTTAGAGGGGCAGCAGGGGAAAAATATTTAACCTTAACAAGAGTTTTTAAACTGCTGACATTGTTCACTAAATTTCTGATCTATGGTTAGAAATGAGATTTACCACCTGAGAGGGATTTTGCAGAGTCACTGGCTCTAGCATTAGGTTAAATGAACATAGGTAATGCATGACAGTAGTGATGAATTCTGGTCAGTACTTGAAATCGCTGAAAATAAATTTGTATCAAAAATACTGAAATGTTGTGACAGTTAAAAAACCCCGAATGAACCAAACAAACCCCAAAGAGATGGATATTTCTCCTAACACAGCATATAACTACATACTTGAGAATATGTACTGGGAAATGAGAAAAATCCTGGACTGGCTTATAGGGAATTATCTTACCCATTTAAAACATGGCAGAGATAATTCTCCTGTGTCATTCCATACTTCTCTCCTGGGAAAGCTGCTTGTCCATGCGAGTGTGGCTGTTTTGTTACACAGCATCCTCTCCTCCTGACCTCATTGCAGGCAGTGCTGACTTGAAGTCCCTGTCCCTGCTAAGACTTTGCTGTTGAGTAGTTATTTTTAAAAGCTCTTCCAGCATATTTGTAATGAGTACTCTGCCTCATGGAGGGAGTGGTGGTTTTGTTACTGTGCTAATGTTATCCTTGTACCTTCAAAAAATTAAAAGGTCTTCTTGCCAGGTGGACAGTGGAAACCCCTGTGGCTTTTTACCATGGTCAGTGGTAGCAGTGATGACATGCACATGATTCTGGGGGTTTTGCTGAAGGGCTGTGGCTGGATGGGCATTGCTCACATGCCTGGGCTCAGGAGTGGGTGAGGATGTGTAGGAGGGGACGTGGCAGCCACCAAACTTTCGTGCTGTGCCTCGGGGATGGCTCTGTGCTGAACCTGCTGTGCCAGCAGTGCTTTTGCTCTATGCCAGTGTTTGCAGTCACCTCAAAGTACCCGTGCATTTAATCAAGTAAATGCTTCCCAAGGCTCTGAATTTGATTTATTGAGTTGCAGTATGTGTCATCCTATTGTTGATATATAAGAGACTTTTAAGTATAGCATAGGAATAATTTTAGAGATTGGTTAGGGGAGGAAAAAAAAAAAGGAAAGAAAGAAAAAGGTGCACTTTCTACAGCAAAATGATCATTTTAAAAATTCCCTTAATTGAAGGAATGGGTCCAGGACAGGTCTGACATATCTGAGATAAACACTTAATTTCTCATCAAATGTATGTTTGCTGTGTTGGGTAGGACTGACATTTTCCAGCTGACTTTTCATCTACCTCAAATGTGAGCTAATTTTAACTTGTTTCTTGGAGAAAAGAAGGTCCATGTATAGATAAGGTAACAGAAAAAGGCAAGTGTTTTCTAAATTAAATTAAAGTACACAATCAAATGAAATCCTTCATATGTAGCCCATGTATTGATTCAACTTTCAGTGCAGTGTGAAGTGTTAAAATGCAGTTCTGGCTGCACAAAATGTGAAAAGTTGTGTCCACTGTCTGCATAAGTCTATGGGAAGCAGAGACCTGATTAAACTCTGATTAGAATCAGTTGAACTCAGATTCTCTTTGAGACTCAGGTCATGCCCTATCTGCTAATGGGATTGTGTACAGAGTCATGCTAGGCTGTTTGGCAGGCCAGAGTTACATATCTTCCAAATCTAATGGCTTTATTGATCATAAATGCAAATAACTTTGACTGCAGAAACTGATGGATCTTACTAGCTTTAAGATGAAAAAGAAGGGACCTTTTTAAGATTTCTGAAGCTTGTCTTAGGGGAATACAGATTTAATTTATTAAAAAGCATATTTTGCAGGAAAATATGGTAATTAAGGGGAAAGTCCTTTTTGTTGTTGTTGGGTTTTTTTGTGGTTGTTGTTGCAGTGTATGGATTAAAGTTCTGGCCACTGAGATCTACTTACTGAGAATTTTGAAAGGTTTTATTTCATAAACATGACAGGACCAACTGACTATGCCCTGTCCACATTTTCTCTTTAGATTTCCAGCATACAAAGTGTTATGTAGCTCACCAAGCTTTCAGTTCTTGCCAGTATGATGCAGCTGATATGTCAGAAGGCTTTTGGGTGGTTTTCCTGTTTCTGTTTGGAATAAAGTTATGAATGTTCTGAAATTAGGATGAGGAAGAGAAAGGTCGTGACTGAGCATCCTAATTTTGGCACAGGAGGAGCTGTGGCCCTTAGGGAATGGATTCCAGAAGGATGGCTGGAGTTAACTTAGATGCCTGTTAATTTTAGTCATTAGGTTTGACTCATTGTTGTGCTTCTCTCACACATCCAATAAACTCTTAGCTAAAGCTGAGTTGAATTGATGTAGGTACTGATTTTGAAATGTTCAAGAAGAACATGGCTTTCCATTTTCAAAATGATATTCCTGCTGCTTTAATAATATATTAAAGCAATAAGAGTATTTGGTGTCCCAAATGGATCAGATATGAAATGGGCAATACAAGCCTAACAAAATAGATGAGGAGAGCACTGAGGCCAGACATGACATTTGGGGTGTGATAGAAGGCAATTCTAAGTAATCTATTTTTTCATTTTCAAAATAAAAAAGAATTCTACTGGCTTGAGCATGTCAGTAGACCTATCTGTCAGAAGAGAGAAAAGAGGAAGTAAGATCAAGAAATACCTGCAAAATGGGTTTCCCCCACAGATCTCCACTTGGAAATCAGCCTGAGCAGAAAAAATAGCAGTGTTTAAGAATAAAGTGTGCAGAATAAGTTTGTTTCTATTTTGCCCATGTCAGACCTATCCTAAAGCACTTATAGGAATTAGAAGGATCTTATTTTCCCAACTCTACATTACAGAATTTTATATGAAAAGTCATGTGTAGGTGTTTTTCTTGTCTTGCTCCCCCTGCAGGAGCCTTACCTAGTCATTTGATGTTAATAGAAAGTTGTAATTTGAAACCCATTTGCTGTGAATTAAGCCTAAAAATGTATCCTGAATCTTTATTCATTTCCTCAGTTAAATAGTGTTCACATGGGAATGGTTGTTCAGCTGATGTATGTAATTACAATGCAAACATGTGATTTTAGTTCAAGACAGCCTAAACAGCCTCAGATTCAGCTGATAATTGGGCAGAAGTCTCACTGACACTCTAGACACACAGGGCTCAAGTGAAGGGTGAAGATTGCAGCAGCTTGGAAAGAAACAGAGACCACTGCTTCTTCCAGCAGGATCTATCTTTATTACACACACTCAACTCTTTGTCTGTTTCTACTATGGGAAAGTTTAAAGACAGTGTTGGGAACGAGCAGGAGGAAAGACAGAACAGCCACACCTCCAAGCACTCCTTAGAGCAGATGTCTCTGTGGATGCTGAATAGACAGAGAGAATTCTCAGCTACAGCCATGAAGCAAGTGCCTGCCTGTGAGAAACAGATACATTCTCACACACTGAATCAAACCAATCCATGTTCTCAGGCTAACTTTGTATCAACATAGAGAAGAATTTTAAATGTTAACAACCCATACCTGCAAAAAATATTATATGTGTTCATGCATTATTGGCTTAGAGCAATTGATTATACTTTATGGAGTCAGAATAGTAGCCAATAGAAATTTGTTTGCAGTGAAGTACATGGTATATTGTGTTCAGTTTCTCAATAAAGTGGCCATATGCAATTTGATCAAGAGAACACCGCAGGCTGTGTGAGTCCTTTGTGACTCCACAGTGACACATCTCTGCCCTTGTCAGCCATTCACTCAAACATGCCTCCTCCAGGTGTTCTGGGAAGTTCATGGCTGTAGTCATTCCTCTGGAATGCACCTTTCCCAAGAGAACAGAAAGCCTTATCAAAGTCAAGATAAACCGTGACAGGCCTGAGCCATGATTTTACATGGGTAACAAGGTCCTTTTTTGTAAGGCTTTATCTATACACAACAAAGATCTGTAGCTTTATATCCCTAGGTGTTAATTCTTAGTGTGCACATACAGGATGATTTACATACATGTCTCTTTCATCTGTGCTTTATAGATAATAATTTAATACACATCATCAAATAAATTGTAACCATTTTTAAGATTTCTGGTAGTCATTTTAAGTGAGCAATTTCTCTTCTATAAATTCAAATATTGTTCTGGAATGCCCACTATCGGTATTTGTACTGTCCATCTTTGTCAGATCTTATTTCCTCTGTGCAGGATTTGATGTCCTGCTTGGTATACATGGATGTCTGCTTATATAACTTGTAGGATTAACAGGCACTGAACCTTTAATTGATAAATAACACATATTTAAAGAATATTAATTAATAGTTTATTCTACAAAATAAATTATGTGATATCCTTGATAAAACCAAAACAAATCTTCTGGAAATAAAAACATCACTGAAACAAAATGAGGCAATTGAAATGCAATGAGCAGCAGAGTTGCTTGTCCTTTTTTTGTTTGCTAGTACTGCCTCCTGCCCACTTACCTGTGCAGTGTCAGCCTTTCTGTAGATTATGGCAAGCAGGTGAGGAGTGGTTCAGTTCTAACAAAAAGTAAAAAGTAGTTGAAAGTAGTCTGTAATTAGCCACAATGGACTAAAAGATTTGAATCTTACATGAGGGTCTGATGCTGAAAGTATTCATTCTGTCTTAAAAAATGTCTTCATCCTATCCCTTTGCAGTTTTGTGAGGTATCAATATCTGCTGCCCATAATGCACTTAGATACTTGGATCTACAGGTCTTGCAGTCCTGTACTTGTGCAAGAGGACATTTGAAGTGCTACCTATATGGTGCAGCCTTAACACCAGTCTCAAAACTAAATTTTATTATAAGTATATTTTTGGGCTTTTGGTTGGGTTTTTTTCTCGTTTTCCTTGTATCTAACTACCTGGAATGCTGTTGACCCATTACATTTCTTCCTGTTCTAGGGAAAAATGCTCTCATTCCTAAGTGATAAACTTGACACTGTTCAGTAATCACAACTCTATGGACATAGCAGTTGCTGAAAAAAAAAAAAAACAAAAAAAAACCACCTTCCCCTAAGGACTTATCTGTAATTTTACAGTGCATTTTTTAATTGTGTGTGATGTTCCAGGTCGTTATGTATTATGTCAATTCTCCCACTCTAATATCTGGAAATAGGCCCTTGGTGCTGCCATGTAGACACTCCTGTGTGCAGCATGTGTGATCTGCTGACATCAGATTTTGGGGGGGAGGAAAGAATAATTCAGTCTAATTATACTTATTACATTTTTGCAGTCATATGATGGTGACTTCTTACAATGAAAAGCAAAACCTGAATCCACTTGGGATAAGATGATAGGTTTGTTGACAGCAGTTTTTATTGTTTATTCTAACAGCTGCAGGAATCAGCAAATCAAATGATGTAAAAAAATTAGATTAAAACAATGGTAAAACGTTGGATTCTTAGGAATGAAACTATAGATCAGTGGTAGGTATTAATTGGGGTCTCATGACATTAATATTGTGGTCAGCTTCTGTTCTGTGTGTTAAATCTAAAATTGACTTGGGTGAGGCAGTAATGCAGTACAGCTCAGGAACTATTAATAATAAAGATTTGTGTAAAATCAGGGATGAAAAACTTGGTGAGACATCATACTTCCCAATAACTGACATTCAATCCTTGTTAGCCTATTTGCCAGGGATTGAAAATGGTAGTTGGCTGCCAAAAAAAAAAAAAAAAAAGGAAAATACTGCTGCAGCATTAAGCCCTAAAAGTCAGAAAGAGCATTCATCAAGTATGATTAAGGAGCATATGTTATTTATGTTGTTATGTATATATATATATGTGTGTGAATGTGTTTGTGTTGCTTGTCACTCACGAATATGAACACAAAATGGAATTAATAGTGGTTTCTGGTATTGCTGCACAGTTGATTGAAATGTTCTGTGTGGTTCAATTTTTGTTTTCTTCTTAAATAATGCTTTCATACATGTGGGTCCACTGTACATAGGAAGTCATACTTCTAAGTGTTTCAAAACAGGGTTCCCATTTTCCTTTGAGCTGAGTCCTGAAAGATGTGGTTTTTAAAGTATCAAGTAATGAATAGTGCAGTCAAAAGAAAGGGGCAGGGAGTGGGGGAGGAGAAGCCAGTTTCTTATTGTTTGCTTTTAAAAGCTTTCACACAGCCCCTGGAGATGCTGATCAGGTGAGGATATGCAAAAATGCTTGCCATTAGTATTATGTTCATTGGCTTTGTAGGTGCAAGATAAATGTAGTATGGACAGTCTAATTCTCACTGAAATACAATATCCTTTACATTACTTTATGCTTTACCAGTAGCTATGAGATACATAGATATCTGTGTCTCTCTGTCTATACATATACACAGACACACACACATATTTTTGTGCACTGCAGAATTTTTTGTTTTAAAGAAATCTGCTGTGGACATCACAACCTACCCATGGACGTCACCATCCTTGTCCCCTTATTGCCACAGGGGGATGAAGCATTATCTCCTACTAACTATGAATAATGATCCTTCAATAATTTTAAAAGCAAACTGAGGCATTAGTGTCAGTGTGCTAATCTAGCCAATGGTAGTGTCATACATTAGCATAGTAGGCATAAAGTCTGAGGGCCATGCTTCAAATGCTTTGGAGCTTTAAGATCAAGTGTGTTATTTGTTTCTGTTCTGCCTTTATTGACAGTTAATACTACAGTGATATTTGAAAGGATGTCAGTAGGGTAAAATTAGGTATTTGGGTACATGTCTCTTACTCTGCCCTAAATATCAGAAATAAGCTGAAATATTTATTTGCAAAGCTAGAGATATTGATCTTATGACAATTGTCAATTATGAGGATATTTGGGCTATTTTACTGAATTGGGGATTTAATCAGCTTGTGCAATAGCAGGGCAAAAAGGGACATTCTCATTCTCCTTTTTGCTTGTGGCACTATTTTAAGCCAACAAGATGCATGAGGGGAGAGGGAAGGTGGCGACAGAGGAGATTTTGGCTACATCATTCTCTTTCTGAAGAGCTTAGCAGCTGCATGTGCTTCCAGCTTTCATGGGAAATGTTTTAAAAAATACAATTATTTTCTACAGTTGTTTGATAGTGGCTCACCTCAGAGAATGAAAGAGGATGTGTTACCAGAGGTAAGGAGATGCATTTTGCAAGAGCACTTTGTGGCAAGTAGAGAGCACATTACAGCTGTAGTGGGTCAGGTTGCTCAGGATGTGCTTCCCTGGGACACAGATCTCTGGCTCTTTGGGAGACCTCTTGGCCTGCTCTATTTTCCTAAACTGAGTGTCTGGTGAATGACAGTTTGTTTTGAGATGTCAGAAAATAAGGAATGGGACAACATCATCCTCTTTGACATCAGGAAATTCAGGGGGAAAAAAAAATAAATCTACATTTATATAAGACTTGGTCATGGATAGAGGTGGCCAAGTGCAATGCTGTCCAGAAACTTTCAGTAACTGGGGCACTCAAGACATCCTGGGCAACGGTGTAACTCCAAGGCAGCAGTGTTAACACATAATGATGTAGTTGTGGATCTGCTTGGAGGAGGATTTTTCACTTACTCAATCTCTATTATGGTGAGCAAATCATGGTTGTGTGTATCACTTTGACATGCTACTGAAATAGTTCCTGATGTGTTTTGGGGAAGGTCAGGTTCTCTATAGACAGAAATTAGAAGAAGAAATTAAGAAAAGCTGAGCAAACACTTCAATACTATAGCTCTGGTGAAGTTCTGTCAGAGCAGAGTGAAGAGGAAAGCAGTTGCATGTTTGTGAGCTTTTCTTTTTTGCTAGAATTGCAAAGGTGTATAGTAGATTGTCTAATGGGGGGAAAGGCACAGAAAGTAAATAGTATAATAGAAATCCTACACAGAGGCAGTGCAACTCTCTTTGCACTCCAGTCTGTCGATGAAAATTTCTAATAAAAATCGAGTTAAGAAGTAATAACCTGTGTCTGACATTCTGCTATGCTTCTTACAGCTCACCCTCATGCTGACACTTAACTGTCTCCCTGTTTGATTGTTTTTAAAGTGTGACTCCTGTTTTAGGACAGGGAGAGTTCATTTTACCTTTGGTTTGGTGTTTTGTAAAAACACTGCTTTATTGTAAAGGTTGTTGAAAGAAACTTCAGGTCTGTGTTATAGGGTTTTTTACTGACTTTTCCCGACCTTTTTTGATTTTGGAGTAATTCTGCTTATTAAGACTCCACTTGCATTTATTATTTCTGTTGACATTTTCCTGTGGGAAATGAGCAGTCTGACTCACAAAAGCCAGAGGAATGGGAGTTTTGGGCTCTTATCTTACTACTTCTGTAAGAATTACTAAATAAGCTGCAATCATGAAACTTCTTACTGAAGATTATTTTGACTTTCACATTAATTTTTAACTCAACTAGAACCGATTCTGGAACAGTGAAAACACCTTCCACTCAGCTTCCTGGAACAGAAAAATAATGGATAATATTCGTGGTTGGTGGCATTTTGTGAGAAGGGAGGATTTTACAGGAATCACATACACAGAAACCACAGATTCAGAACATAATGAATGTGACTGCAGTTTCTGTGTGAGCTCATTATCCAGAGCACAGGCACCCACTAACAGAGGGAGGTGCAGGGGGGTGTCAGCATCACTGGCATCCCCATGGAAGTCACTTTCCAGGAACCAGCAGTTGCTGCAGGTTGGCTCCTGTGAATGTTTTGGAGGAGAGGGTTTCTGTCTTCTCACACCCACACAACAGAACATTCCAACCCAGGTCCTGGGGTGGGGTGAAACAAGACACTGTTTTTGCAAAGATAGGCTTGGGCTACTGGAGTTGTCACTCTGTTAAGGCATGTAAGAGTAGCCTGGGGGCAAAGCTACCATGGCTTTGCCCAGGATAATTTGTGCTTCCCTATTTCTGTGTTTTTAGATGCGCTATTACCTGCACAGTTACTTTGTTGAAGCAGTGCATATTTTGTGGAGATGAAATTCCCTTTTTTCTCTATGACTTCAGTTAATTAGGAACAGTATCTTCCTGGAATAAAAATGTAGGGTACGTTTGCAGTCCAACGTACTCCTTAGAGCTAAGCATGTTATTTTAGGGAGTGAGAACTGATTAAAAACCCACCAAATTCATGTGTTTCCTTGGAAAGTTCTAGCTCTCTTCTGTAGTTTGAGAGAGTCAGTATTTAATGTGATGTAATATCAGAACAACTGGTTTAAAAATGTTTCTTATATATGATTTATTTTATGCAGTGTGACTTGCATAGTAACAATATAACTTTTTAAAAGGAGGAAAGTGAAATAATGCACTTTTTATTTCAATGCTGACCTTATCTGAGTGAAGTAGACATGTAATTTTCCCAACCACAATAAGAAACATGTTTTGCAAAATATTTGAAAGTAAGACTTTCACATTTTCAGTGATGGTTAGTAAAGAAAAAGGACTATAAACTCTGGATAAGTGGAGGAGATGTACGAATTCTTTATTTCAAGGTTGCTTGTTTCATACTACTGATCATGCTCATATTGTTTTATTTTCTACAAGTCCTGTAGTTTTTTATCATTCTCCCTTTTATTTATTTCTTTTGAAAGGGAGAAGTGAAGTGAATGCTGAAAGACAAGGATACATTTCTCAGTGATAAAATATTAAAATTATGAAGTGCTCCTCTGAGCTCTTCTGCCATTTTATATCGGTGTTATTTTCTAGAGAAGAACATATTACTTCAGAGAAATGTTTGAATAAATTCAGTCTAAACCTGGGGTTATTGTAGCAGATTTTACTGCAGTGTGATGTGTGCTTTTTGCAAGGATTTAAATTACGAACGTGATGTTATGGCTGAATTTTGGACACAGTGACAAGAGAGTAGGAAACACTATCTCACTTAAAGAACAATTTATTGACCTATATATGTAGCAGTATAGCAGAAAATGGAATGGAACTCTGCAGCACAATTCTGATTCTTCTGTGACAGAATTCTTTTACCATGAAATAAGAGCCAAATTCCCTGATTTTCCATGAGTCTTCCCTGCTGGTGTGCAAATGGCACATTCAGCAGAGAAATGCAGAACATCTTCCCAAGAAAGATCAGAGGCATAGACTTAGTTTCCTCTTAAAAATCTGGTATCCCTCTTTTACCAACAATCTCAGCAGCAACATAACTTAATGAGGTGGAAGTTTCTGTGTGGATTCTGACTCCTGTGTTTTCTATCAGCTACAAAAGTTTTTTCCTCTCTTGTATTATGTTTGGATAATGCTTTAGTATCATGTCCTTCGTATTCTTGACTTGTGTTATGGGTATGTCTTCCAGCTTTGACAAATATACTTAATGCTTGCAGAGAACACCTTACTGTCTATGGATTGCACAGTACAGAAACAAGGGGGAAATATTTACATGTCATTAGATAACAAGTTCCAAATGGAGTAATAAAAGTGAGCTGTTGGCACATAGGTTGGAATACTCAGGAAATGTTGAGGAATGTTAGAAGAGAGCGTATTACAGATTCTGGGTACCATGTGCATGTCATTTCATCTCAAATGGAGACATCAACATCAATAAAACAGCTGTTCTCTTTTTCCTATGAAACTACACTGAGAAGCTCTATATGCTGTTTGCAGTTGAAAGATTATGGCTGATTTATTGTTGAAGTATTCAGTAACTGAATGTTTAGATTTAATGTTAAATTTTTAGAAATGTCACTATTGTTTGGAGTTTCCTACAGCAAACTCTTAGCCTATCATCACACAAGGGAAGCTTTTCTCTAAGTAAGCAGAAGGAGGAAAAATTCTGTGAACTCTCTAATTAGCAATAAATTTATTTTATTTAAAAGTAGATCTGTTAGTAAGCCTAACAACCTTGACATATATTTAAATCCAATATTATCATCCAGGAGAAAGATTTATCCCACTGATTTGTTCCCAAAATTTCCAGATTTTTGAAATTGGTTCTGCTGGCTGCTGCTCTCACAGGCATTTCCACCTGTCATGCAGGAGGACTTTTTCCAAGAAGCAAAGGTGAACAGTGGATTTAGATGCAGTACATTATTTCAGTAACTAATCTAGAGAGTTCCTGACTCCCAGTCACTGCATACAGAGAGTTCTTATAAAGTCCTTGATAAAGAGGACAGGGTCTGTTGTCCCTGTGAGCTCTTTGGATTTGTCCTGATGCTGTTAATGAGGAGTCAGTCAGCTTTCAGACACACAAATCTGAAGCAGAATTTCACACTGCTTTCAATAGGATATATGTGCATACCTTTAGAGAAAGAATTAGTTTTTGAATTTTCCTGGGCTTCACCTCTGTCTTTGATTCCAGAGGATTGTGAACTGTTAGAGCTATAACAGGAGAGGAGGGTGTTACAGAGTTCTTGTACTACCACTCTACTCAGGAGAGCTATCTGAAATTGTCACCCTCCTGCTCAGCATTTCTGTGTGTCTGTAAACCTGCAATTACAGGTCAGGGCTGCTTCCTTCCAGGGCAGAGAGAAGTTTCTGTTACTGCTTATTCTCCACAGCTTTGCAAAGCCATTGCAGCTCCAAGAAGGAATTGGATTCTGTCCATCTCCACATGTCATTAGCACTGCTCTCCTGTCTTCCAGTGCTGTTTTTTCTTCACTTGTGATGTCAGAACTGTTTAAGTTGCTATTTGAATTTCAAATCCCACTTGAACTTGTCAGAAATGCAAAATCTATATGATTTTGAAAAACCTTGCATAGAACTGAAAAATAGGAACTATGAGCATTTCTGGGACAGTATTATAATACAGGTGTTATTTACTGCGTCACTTTAAGTTTACAGCTGTTTAAAGAGAGTTCTTTATGGCCTTCATATTTGGCCTGTGAAAGAAGTAGTGCCAATTTCTGACTCTTATTTGAATCACAAACCCTTGAAAGATTTAGAGGTGAGCAGATCTTCAGCTTTCTCAGAAATAACAGTTTGTCTGAATTAATTTCAATTATTGACAGCAAACTTTACTTTCCCTGCAAGTCAGTTGTGTTGCAGATTTTTTGCAGTGTAGCTGTGCTTGTTTTAACACATGAAGTTTTCTCTAGGTCTACTTCCTAATACTTTATTTAGTCAGTTTAGTGGTGCTTCAGGGTTTGCTTTTTTTGTGCTTCATAATCAGTCTATACTCAAAATATAGTTAATAAAAGAAGAAGATGAAAACTCATTTTCACTGTTAGGAATCATAAAATATCACAAGGTTTCTCCTTCTTTAGCAACAGATGAAAAGATGAGCATATGAGAGAGACAGTTCTGTGATGTGTTCCATTTCATGTGGTGCTTCTCTGAGTCCTGTTATTGTGCATCATCCCTAATGACTGCAGTGCCTTGACTCACAGTGTTGTTTTTTTAAAAGCTTTCACTTTTTCATTGTTTGTTCTCAAGGTTACATTATGCAAAATACAATGTTATATTTTTTTTCACTAGTACAGGCTGTAAAAAAATATTTTTAATCCTTCTGTGAAAATTGAAAAAACTCTGCCCTGGGGGAGAGGCTTTGGGCCTGTTTCAAGAGTTCCCAGCTTCTAAAATGCTATTTCTTTCTCTGTCTGAAAAGGTGTGGGTCAGGTCTCTTGCCTTTAAAAGTATTCCAAGGTGGTAACTCTTGCCTTCTCTTTCTTGGGTAATTTGATTTGGCTAATCACCATGAATTGCAAACCACTAAGAATTATTCAAAGGTAGTTTTGCAGTTTAAATAATTATCAAGATGAAAGAGAACTTTTTCTACTTTACTATAAATGTAAGAAGTCAGGCTGAAAATATGAGAGAGGTATGGGGAGAGGAAAGGACAGACTTGTGATTTTATTTCAATGGATTTGCATTATGGATAAGAAGGAACAAGCAAGTTGAATTAAATACATTATTTAAAACTTCTGTTATGGTTTGATTAAATCCCTGCCCTACCAATCATTTTCCTTACTGTGCCAGTTTTTTTTCCTCTACTTTCTGGTGAGGTAGGGCGTTATGTCTTTTAATGATTTAACCCTACAGAGGTTTTATCCCAGCCATCTGCAGCCTTTGGCCCCTCTTGGATTTTTTGCATCAAAAATCCCATGGAGATGTATGAGAATTGTGAGTTCTCCACTCCACCAGTGTGAACAGACACTTTGCTGAGGGTGGCATGGGCTGGGGGTTCTCTCTGTGTGGAAGCCCTGGATCTGGTGGACTCTGGTAGGAAGTGCTTAGTGCAGAGAAAACTATGAGGAAACTTAGTAGTCAGCCAGGTTAGCTT
>VZTR01025583.1:676680-704794 GCA_013400775.1 Chaetops frenatus
CCAGGTGCTTTGGGCAGTCAGCTGTGCTTAACACACAGCAGAAAATACTTGTTTTGAGGAGAAGCTGTGCATGACCACCAGGCTGGGATAACCTCCCTGGGACAGCACTAGCTACATGCAAGCAGCAGACATGGTATTCAAGCAAAACCAGGCAGAGCATCAGTTATGTTGAAATACAGTTTCTTCTTTCAACAAATTGTGATCAGGGAAAGATTGGAATAAGGCACGTTAACAAAGTCTTCTCTTTCCTTCCCAGAATTACAACAACAGCTGCTTGCATGATGGACCTGCGGAGATATCCGCTGGATGAGCAGAACTGCACGCTGGAGATTGAAAGCTGTAAGTACTTCTGCAAATCCTACTTATTCTGTGGTCAACTGCCTCAGAGTTTTTATTTTTGTCAGGTTCTGGTTTTTTTCAGGTTTTGGTTTTTTTTTTTTTCCATGCTACTAACCCAGTTGTCTTTCTGTCTGATGATGTTTAGATCCTTGTAAACACATGCGGGGGAAAAAAAATAGCTTTCCAGATGGATTAGTAATTTGTGACACTAGGATTAGCAAAAGTTATTCTGTGTTTTGATGGACAATTTACAGCTTTAAAAGTCTCATTCAAATGCCTTGTTGGAGTTCATGTGAGGAGCACAAGGATTATTATCAGTTCTTTATCCTCCTTTACTGCTGAACTGTGTGGCAGCTTGTTTCCATTAATATATGAAGGCAAGAGGTTAGAATTGTCCTTGAAATAGGTGTTTTGTGGGTTTTTTCCTAACTATCCTGTTGTAGTTAAACTTTCAATGCATGTAAGCACTCTGTTTATACATACTGATTTAATGATTACTATCCATTGAACTTTTTATGTAGATAAAACTTGTGAAGTAAAACCTCTTTTTTTCTCTGAAAAAGATGCATGATCAGTTTTATAAGGACAATATTGCAAGCATGTTATTTAACACGCTGAGATTATATCAGACTTCTCAAGATTAATGTCACAGTTTAACTTACAGTACACAAGTATGTGTATTTTTAAAATAACATCTGTATTATGAAATATGTGGGATTTCTGTGTTTAATTTGTGCTACAGTCTGGTAAGAACTTGGTACAGCTGAACTTATGTTTGAGAAAGCATTTAAGAATATGCTTTACATTTGTGTCCAAATGTCATTCAGTTTACTGGAATTTTCAGATATGCTAAAACTCTTGTGACACTGTTGCCTGAAATAATTTCCATGCATAAGTAGGCAGAGTGAGACTATCATTAAAATTCTGGATACTGATATTCACAAGCAGCAAATGTAGTGGACTTTGCTCTGAGAGAGGATAAAATCTAGTTTGTTTGGGGTTTTTTTGTAGTTCAGTATAGACTCTTCATTGATAGCATTTGATTCAGAATCTCTTACTTGCAGCCAGCTATTATGCAACCAGTATATAGGCAGTATATATATTAGGCTGATTATAATGTGCAAGAAAATTATTGGCATAATTCAGGCTTACAGACATTTTTATTGAGAAAATTTTTGCTATGAAAGTGTCTTATAATTGTTCTTGTAGCAAGGACCTGGTATTTTTCTGTTTTCCAATTGTGTGTGTAAGGTGAGAAGCTGGAGAGTCAGAGGAAATCTTTTCTCTCTGTTTGCAGCATTGTTTAAATGGCCAACAAGGTCTTGCCATCTCTCTGCATTGCTGAAATGACTAAGTCTTATTGGGATTCACAAACTAGATATCCCTCCTCTCATCCTTTCACAACCCACTCTGGAAAATATTCCCAGGATATACCTGTCAGGTCAGTCCTTATGCAAAGCAGAAAATTAATCAGAGTACTTGTTCTCATTCAGACTTAGAATGTGGGACTTGTAAATTGAAATTTCCCTTTTATCTGATTTAGAGTAGAGGTTTGATGCAGATCACTTCTCTTTCAAGAAACAATCCTAAAAACCAAAGTATTGAGCTCTCAAAGTTATTGTTCCACTTAGTAAGAAAACATAATGCTTATTATATCATAGAAAGGGTAGGAGATGAATTTACCATAGAAATTGGGATGCCTGGAGCAGAGGTCATTTGTGGATTTCTGAGGTCTGTTGCAGCATCACAAAGGTAAAATGGATTTAAATCAGGATACTACATGTAGCCAACCTGTCTTTCATTGCAATAATCAAGTCCACTAAAGAATGTGGATAAAGTAACACTTGAACTGTGTTTTGAAGCACTGTCACACTGCTTTAGAAAATGATTGGTCTTCATAAATGTCATTGTATCCTGATGAAAACCCGTCTGTCTGCTCTTCATGAATCGCTGAAGGCAAAACCACTGGTAGGTAGATGGGCAGGATGAATAAGATTAAATGCGACTTTCCAAGATATCCAATGCAGGTGCTGAAGCCATAATCCCTTCTAAAAGGTGGTTATGCATGCCTCAAGAGGGTTGGTTTCTTGCCCTACGGATCCTGTTGAGTGCCTGTTTCACCACTGCTTTCTGGAGGTGGTCAGATATCCTGCAAATTCTACCCCAAGTGTTTTCATGCCTATGAACTTAAATTAATACTCACTGCTTGGGCCTACCTTTTTATTTTTTTTAATTCAGTGTCTTCCCTGGCCCTCTTGGGACATTCAGAAGACATTTATTGAAAATACTTGTAGTTTCTCATAGACTTCATTTCATGAAACTGAATATTACAGTCTTTTTTAGCTTTCTCATGCAGGAGTACATTAAGAGAAATGCAGAATTGTCATTAGTTCTTCATTAGGAATAACTAGTACCATAAACAGTGTCCCAGATGAAATCTGTATTACACTATGACATTAATCCTGCCTTTCTTCATGACTGCATATCACAGGTGAGAGTTTTTTCTGGAACAGTACAGTAAGGTCTTTCCCTTCCTCACTCATTTTCCAGCAGTGGAGTCTTTCTAGCTTTTTGAAGAATTTTTTGCACAGTACTAAGAACACATGACTTGGCATTTCATAACACTGTTCACATAAATCAATGTTCTTAATATTGCTACAGTCCTCAAGGTCATCCAGTTCTTGTTATATTTGTTCTGATCATCTTTGGTCCTAATAATGCCTGCTGATCTTGTTTCATTAGAAATTTTATCAACACACAAATACTAAAGAATATTAATGTCAAGAGGGAAGAGCTTTGTTTACAGTCATTCTCTGTATTGAGCACAACCTTTCAGTGCAGTGCAATTTCCTACACACCTTTTACATATCTTTACTAATTGTCTTTTCTTAGTTAGTCTCATAGCAAATGTTTATATGAAATCCAGTTCAGATACACATTGTTTAAAAAAGGAGTTATTGTCAAGTCATTTGAGTTGTAATGAGAGATTTTTATCCCATTTCAATACATGTTAATGTCTCTAAAGTCCTTCCATTCTTTCTCTGCTTCCTCTTTCCTTTCTTCCTTTCCTCCCTTCATCCTCTTACTGATGCCAGAGTTGAATGCCTGATTAAATGCCAGGGCTACGTTTTTTCTTCATGTCATAGTGCGTACTGAAATCTGTGACCAATATTAAGTTTTTGTTAACCTAGATTTGCATAAATCTAGATTAATTTGCAAATTAGAAATTCTTGTGCAAAAGGGTTTTTATGTAAAATACAAAACATGATGTAGAGGGGGTGATATTAGGGTACAAGAGACAGTATTTTTCTTGTTTCAGTCTAGAGCACTCTTGGTGAGATGCTGAAAATGTAAGAGAGGACTATTCCCCATTAGTTTAAAAAAATATCAGTTTGGAGAAATGAAATCCAGGATTTTTCCGTGTATAGCTAGTTACAGTCTGAGGTCCTTTAAAGGCAGAAGCTTGTTGAATATTCAGTTTTGCTAAGATGCTTCTAAACCTGTGGGCTATCATGTCCAAGGGAGTCTACTTTGAGCTATTCTATTTCTCCCTTTCTTTTGTTATTCTCCAACACAGTGAACAGCACAGTTACAATACCAGAGGGAAATCAATTTTCCTCTATATTCATTTTTTAGTTTTCCAACTTGCAGGCAACAGAGAGCTTTTTCTTTTTTAGTTGAATATTGACTTGACTCAGTAAATATCTGTCTGTTCTGCACCCTACTTCTGCCACTGCAGTTTGTATTGCTGAGTTTCTGATGATTCTTGAGAATAATTTTATTTCTCTGCTGTTTCCTGCCTCACTGGAATTGTAACTGTTGAAAGGAATGTCTCAGCTAATCATCCATAAGACTAGTGAGAGCTCAAAGGCAATAAGAAATACAAGGGAAATTGATGAATGCTTCATATTCCTATAAACTAATAAAATATCATATTGCGCATCCTCAGCCTAACAGAAATTATTGTGATTCTTTCAAATATTTTTAAATGCAATTATTCAAGATTCATCTGGTACATCTGGACCTTTGTCCATTTCAATTATGCAGTGCCACATAAAGAAAAAAATGTACATCAATTCCTTCTTATCTTGTTTCATAATGTGTTTGGCCTGGCTATATTTATATTATACTGAAGTGAAATCCAGAATCTGCCTTTTGACACTGGGTTTTTTGTGGGGGTTTGTTGTTTTTTTTCCATTTCTTTGTTGCTGTGGAACAAACAAGAATGCACTGAGTTCCTCCTCAGAAGCATATCCTCAGAAACACTTTTCAGAGTGTATTAAGCATGTGGCATTATTAAAGAAGCACATCAAAGCCCTGCTGTCGGAAGCCTGAGCAGACAGGGAGCTCCCCGTGCAGCTGTACTGACCAGGGAAAGTGCACTCACAGGCAGGCAGGGGGGAATGGCTTCCTGATGAATGAAAAAGAATTGTTTTCAGGACATTTCATTTATGTAAAAGCCTGGAGTGTTCAGAGAAACAATCATCAGATTTATTTTTTTTTCTACTTCATGACAAAACCATCGGAGAAGCACACCAGGTTAAAAACTCCCATTGAGTAAGAGTGTCTGGAAAAGGCCAGAAACAGTCAAAAGAGAATCATTCCTCCCTGTAGCAGTGCATCCCAAACACTTTCTAATCAGATCATTTTTGAAAACTCATCAACAAGAGAAAGAGAAGTCATCTTTGTGTGCTCAAGGTGACTTTAAGAGTACTTTTAAGGAACCGAAAAGAAATCAAAGCAGCCTTTTGCTAAAGCTTTGAGTACTTTGCAGATGGCTGCTCTGGCCATCGATCAAAGCTGTAATCAGGTCACATGGGACAAATGGTAGAACTGCAGGGGCTGACCAGGCCAGGCTTTTTTGGGTTAGAGGCCAATTTGTTTGATGCCAGGCAAGAAACTGCCGATCCCCAGCTGTGGGATGCTCAGTATAAGAGGATACCGTGGGAACACATTGCTTCCAACAATTGCACAGTAAGTGGAAAGCTAAACACATGACTCTTGGGCTGCTGACAGATAGAATTTTAAAAGTTGTTAATTTTTTTTTTCTTCTTTTTATCAAACTTAATGTGTATTCTATTCCCTTTGTCTCTTCAGCTGAGTCTGTTTTGCATCATGGTCCTTGCCAGAGGATATTTCTCTATCAGCAGAAAGTGGTCTTACCAAAGTGCCCCTTTTTTTTATCTTGTTCATCATTTCCAGATTCACATCTCTAGTGTGGATTCTGTGCCAGTTCAACCTGTGCAGCTCTGTGTGTGGAGGAGAGACATGGGTTGTTTAGCAAAAATTCCACCTATGTCCATTGCCATTTTGGCACCATCAGCTTCTAGTGTGGCTTCCTTGGGGCAGGTACTTTGTTCTTTATTTGTCCTCAGTAATTTCATCTCAAGTATGCTGAGAAGAGAAAAGGTATCATTTCCATGGCATAATGCACACTGAAAATGAGCAGGAAATCCTTGACTCTTCTTCAGTGTGGAGACAGGATGATTCAGGAAGAGCTAAAATAATCCCCAGCAGTGGATGATTCCTCTGGGTAGTTTGAAGAGGGGAAGGAAATTTACACTCACCATCAGTGCATATGATCAGGGTGGGCTGTGTACAAGTGAACCAGTGTTTGTAAGGTTGTGATAACACACACCCCCACACCCAGCTGGGGACTTGGGTTGGGCTTTCAGACTGGAGCTCAAATAGCACCCAAGTTATATTACCATACAGGTAGGCAAGAGGGAAGTATTTTCTGGTTTTCATTATATCTCAGTGCATTTTTGCAGCAGTCTCTGCATCCTGGGAGCTCTCATAGCACAAACAAGGTGATGTAGTGTTTGCAAATGAGGAAAGAATTGTACAGGAGCTCTGCAACAGACTCTTAATGCTTTCAAGCTACCTGTAGTTAAATCTAAAAGGGAATGCAGTATACAAATATCTAATCTGTGCCTATCAGCCCCAGACCATACCAGCAGCATAGATTTCCACTGAGAAATTCATAATTTTAAGAGCCTTTTTTTTTCTTTTTTATCACTCTACAGTTGAATATGGAGAACATATATCATAGAGACAGAAAATGCAGATGGTTTTAAAACTGTAAATGCGTTTTGCCTTTTATATTCAGTTTGAACAAGAGTAAATTTTTCCCTGTTACAGATAATCTTGCCTTTTATCAAGGGATTATTGGAAACAAAAAGGGCCTTTTTCAAAAAGCCCATATTCAGAAAGTGTCAAATGTATTTGTTAAGGTTTAGGGAAATAATTACATGTCCAGAAAGGCATCTTTTGTGCAGAAGGGTATTTTCCAAAAGAAAATAATATATTTCTAACAAAAGCTCTGATATTCTTGTATCAAACAAATTCTGTGGAAGTATGGAAAGCTGATGGGTTAGAACTTTACAGTCCTGTTTTGAGAAGGTATACATTTTACAAGGTAAATATTCACCTTTGTTTTTGTTTTATTTTTTAGGATCTCAGTTATAAAATGTTATACTTAAGCAAACTTTTTTCTGTAGATTTAATATTCTTTTCAAATGCCTTTTAATTGGTGATTTCTTCAAGAGAAATAAGTATTTATAAGTGCTATTGGAAAAGTCATGTGATACTGTTACATGCCTT
The DNA here is from genome assembly GCA_013400775.1 of Chaetops frenatus. Taxonomy (NCBI): domain Eukaryota; kingdom Metazoa; phylum Chordata; class Aves; order Passeriformes; family Picathartidae; genus Chaetops; species Chaetops frenatus. The sequence continues at coordinate 683,623 of VZTR01025583.1, forward strand.
AGCAGAGTGTAGTGTAAGATCTGAGATTATACTTTGTTTTTATTTTGCTTGGGGGGCACATGTGTTTAGGTTCTTCTTTTTAAATTTTTTTTTACCACTGTAAGGGATGGAAGTGGCATGGAAAGCTAATAATGGCTTATTCTTCATGCTATCAGGTTACTTAAACAGTCTACTGTCTTTTTCAAAATGAAATAGTTTCTTCAGCATACTACAGCCTTAATGAAATAGCAATATTTATCAGGTGCTGGAATCCCTGGACCTCAGGTATTTTGCTGTAGAAGACAATACAAACTGTGACTATCACACAGTGATCACATACCTGTGAAAAGAAGTCAAATATGTTTCTACAGTAATTTTGTTTCCTAAGACAGAGGGGCTTTTCTCCCTATATGTAACTACAATTGTCTTTTGTTCATCAATTACATTAAAGAATGAATTGAATTTCTTTTAGCTCAGTTTTCAAAACATCTAGAGGCAGGAGGGCACCTGTGAGTCTGTTGTCAGTCGGATCTGTATTTGCCCTTGGTCACTGATAACAGCAACTCAAACAGTTAATGCCAATGCTCTTGCTAATGCTGTTCAGCTCATGCTGAATTACGTAAGTGGAGGAAGAATGAGAAAATAAATATTTCAGTCACTGCAAAACGGTGAATTCAGATGAAATTTGACAAGCCTTTTTTGCCTGTTTACAAAACAATAACAAACAAAATGGGGTCAACTCTTACCTTACCCTGCCCTGGCCAAGTGTCCCTTCTGTCCCCACGGAGAGCAGTTGGGCTGGGGCAGGATGTGGCAACGCTCATTGGGTTCCTTCTCTGAAAAGAATTCAATTTGCTGCTTGAGAAGCAAGCCAAATGACCAGACTGGTGAGTGTGCTCTGTATTTGGGTCACTGATACTTGTCCATTTCTCCTGAGTTTCTAGAACAGGAATTGGGGATTCATCTTTCAAATATGAGCTTAACTCTCCTCAGTGGCTCTTGTTAAAGAAAATAAATATTTATATTCTCCAGCAGGGTTGTAATTTTTTTGTTTGGGTGATTTAGGTTTGGTTTTTTCCAAACTCCAAGTTTTCTTTACTTTTTCTTACTGATGCTCAAATGCAAATATAGTGCATCATTGGTCACTGAACAGGAAAACAATTTCATTGGTTTTGTTTCAGCAAGTAGAACAAGAGTGAATAATAGATCATCTTTAGTTTTGATTATGACATTAGATTTGGATTGAGGAAAGGTTGACCTTTCAAATAGACAAGCCTAGGAAACATTATTTTATTGGTGGAATAACAGAGAAGAAATAGAATTAGAAGCAGCATTAGCAAAGTTAAAAATTACAGTCTTTTTATCCCTTGATCACACCTTGCTAATGATGACAGCTTTGTGAAGCAAGTAAATTTTGTTTTCATTGGCTTGTGTTATTTGGTAGTGCTATTCAGGCTGATCAAATTCCACCTGTATTTAGCAAATACAAGCTACTTTCTCTTACTGGATGCAGTCCCATTTTCCCATGTCCTAAGGTTAAATATTGAAGTCAAAGTTAGTATTGCTTATGACAGTAGCCATTCATTTTTAAAGAATTCAGCCTTATATTAGCCAACTTTTGGCAATGCTAGAGGACTTATCCTCTGGCTAATTCTTCCATCTTCCATCTGTCTGATACCACTATAGTTGATGTGGGAAAGTGCTATTGCAAATTTGCTAAGATGTTGCAGTGATGTGCAGGTCTACACAGGGAAACTATTCTACTTTCAGAAATACTTGATACCTGTGCCACTCAGAGTATCCAATGTGTTTTTGACACACTGTCCAAAATTATTTGGATGGAAATTTAAGATATCTTTTTTGTATGACATATTCTAGCTCTTAGATAAGGTTTCTCATGAAATGCATTCGTTCTGAGCAAACATGAAACATGAATAATGCTGTTATTACTCTAAGTGGGTTGAAACATGTTTTGTGAATGAACATTTATAAAGGAAAGGACACGTAAGTGGTTGAGAGTAATAAAGATAATAGGGTTTATCATTTATGCTGGATTTATAAAAGAGTCGGGGTTTATTTTTGCCCTTTTTCTTCTGTGATAATTAAGGTGTGTTTTTTTCAATGTTGCTTTTTATGTGAGGAAAGATAAGTCACTAAGTAGATCAATATGAACTTATATTTCAAGGTATACTTCAGGAATAATTCAGGATGGAAGGGACTCCAGGAGGTCCTTAGTCTAATCTATTAAAAAGTGGTCAGCTCTGTGGTCAGACCAAGTTACTCAGAGCTTTGTCCAGTCTGGTCTAGAAAACCTCCAAGGATGGAGATTGTAAAATTTCCCCAGAAAACCTGTTCCAGTGCCTGACCATAACAGTGAAGACGTTTAATTGAAGTTTTCTGTCTGATTTATCCTGTCCTGGGATCCAACATCTGCCTTACAGGGATAACTCTTTACCAGTACTGAACTGAAACAGAACCTAAATGCTGCATGACCTGCATTGAGAAAATGTTGGAAGTGATGTAACAGAATGACAGTGCCATGAGAATAAATCAGTATGTTGTACAAGTAGCCTTGTAATTTAACAGAGTTAATGATACAGTTTTTCTTCCATGTATGATCTGGTGTGGTATAATCTGTTCCATATCTCTTTGTTCAGTTGCACAGGTACCATTCCCATTATATAGACTGAAGTGTCTCTGTCACTGCTTGCTGTGGTTTAAAAACTCTCAAAATAAGAGTTCTTTTCCCCTGCATAACGGTCTCAGAATTTTCATTATGGTGTTTGGCTCAGTAACATCTTCATTCTTATATGCGTTCAAAAGGCAATTCTCTGTATTCTGTGGCTGTGCAACATACAAGTTGTCTCTGTTGGGTATGGAGCACGGATATAACCAGTCAGTTTTGCAGGAACGTATTGGAAATGCAGACATTTGGAGCTTCTGGTATGTCATCCTTCCGCTCCTCAGCTGCAGAGCAATCCACTATGTGCATTTCCTCTCTGTCAAGCCTGTCTCATCTGACAAGTGATGTATCACTGCAGCCAGAATTTGAGATGTTACCTGAGCCCAGCCAATAATGTCAAATAAAAACATGGTAACATAACAGAAAAACCAATGCAGGAGTCAGTATTTGGCTCTGTGTGTAAGAACACACCTTTCCACTCTGACATGATGTGAGCTGGTGCTGTGCAACATTGGCAATAACACCTTGTTAACAGTAGGAGTCTGCAATTGCGTGGATGGAGTCAAGTACTCTGACAAATCCAGACACTTTATTGATGTGTGAAAGTTGATGATTTGAGTATTTGGTGGATTTTGCCTAAAATCGTCAGTTTATGTGTCAGTTTCCTGGTAAAATCACCACATTTAGCTACTATCTTCAACAGTTAATTGACAGTCAACATCCATTAGAAGTGAATATTTGTCCAATATCAGACACACCTTTGTTCAAGGCAAACACACCTATTATGGGCTGCTATGGGAACAAGTTTCATAAAAGCACAGCAGCCACATGAATCTGACTGTGTGGGAACCCATCAGTGAAAGTCAGGGGACCCTAAGGAACCAACAGTTTGTTGGTGGATCATCCCTTCAACAGCTGACTTCTGCAAGAAGGATCTGCACGAAAATGTTACACATCCTGTAATGCTGGTAAGTTACAGTTTTGCTTGTCAGTGATGATTTTATTCCTTTAGGGGCTTTTTGTGTCTGGATCCTTGTAACCTGTTCTTGACACACAATCTGGGGAAAATTCTGTAATGGGGCAAAGAGCACAACAGTAGATTTTCTTCATTTTACCTATGGTACCTCTATATCTTCTTTTCTTTGCAGACAAAAATTAGTAATATAAAGAGTAACATTAATGACTACTATTCTGTCAGAATTATTGTCCTAGGGATGGTATCCATGCCAAAGACCTTCTCATTCTCCACATACAGCTAACAGGAATGTGCAGGGGAGCAGATGTGCTATAAGTGTAATGCCTTTACACTAAGTTGTATCTGTTGCTGTAGCAGAGGAAGATAGTGGTGGTACTGAGCACATGTACAAGTTACAGTATTGCTTTCCTTTCGAGTTTCAAAAACAACTTTCTGCAAAACCAACCTAACTTCCTATCAAAGCTGTTGTCTTGCTGTCCAAGAAGAACTATCTTTTACTTATCTCTATTTCTATTCATTTTTGGGAAGATGGTATTAAAGAACTGGGTTTTATGTTTTGCTATGATGGCAGAAAAGCTGACATGTCACTATGTCCAAAATTAGCATTTTACCCTAGAGTGTGCTATGCACAGCATAGCCATCTTTTTTCTTCTTTTGCCCTCTTTCCCCTCCTTCTTTCTCCCTCCTTCCCCCTCCCTTTCCCTTTTTTTTCTCATTTTCTTTCCCCTTTCAATGATCCTTTATGTACTGCTGATAGCACTGTAGTATTGACTGTATAAGTACCGAAAACTTGCTTGCATTATAAAAGTACAAGGTGCTTGCTAGTTATGTTAACTTTCTTTAAAAAATAAAATGGTGTTTTTAACTTTTGTATCTGTGTGTTTCATTATGAGTGTAATGAAATTACGAACACACCAAAACAAGGGAAATATTTGAAATCTGCTGAGAGAAGATGACTGAGAGGTCTGAATGCCTGTCAGCTAATTTTTTTTTATTTTTATATGCAAAAATTATATATTCTTTATTTTGGATGGAGATTCTTGGAAGTGAGACAAATATAAGTAGCATTTGTACTGTGCACATTCCTGTCAATTTGTGCTGCTGAGTGATCCATGAACAGACTTTTAGTCACTTTTTTTGGGAGATAGGTCTTTGTAATGGAACAGTGAGTTCCTATTTGCACATATTTACATATGTGCTAGCTATTATTTGGCCTTGAAACTGTACTCAGGGACACTTTGTTCTATGGCTGGATGCCAAATTGCTTTTGATTTTAAGGAATTAAAAAAAAGATATTTGATAAATTAGGTCAATGTGCCTGTTAAAACTGATATGGCCATAATTTGTCAGACATTAAATTGTAAAAGCAGTGATGTAATTACCATTTAAGGATGGTTTTCATAATTGTAATGGCCACATATGAACAGACATTGTAACATGTTTTCATACTTTATATCTTAGAATGACTTGCTTTTACAGAGAGAACTCTAGGCTGATTAAAACTGCACTTTTTTTTCTGGGTATGAAATCTGCTGTTGGAAGATGAGCTTTTTTTGAAAAGGCTGGTACACATCTTCCCTGCTTGAGCATTAGCCAGAGCCTCCCTCCAAGTCAAGCTCCTCTGACTACTGCTGTGCATTAGTTTCTTTTTGGACTGGAAAAGTGTTATTGTGAATGAATTCTGAGATGTTCATGTGGCTGCTCTAGAGTAGGATATCAGGTTATATAGAAACAATGTCATTTTGTGATATTTCTTTCTCTTGCAGAGAAAATACTGTGGTTTGGACCACAGCATGTTTTCCTTAACTGCAAGGCAACCTAGAGCAGCTGTTTGTTTTATGTGTTTGGGGGGGTTTTTTTTGTTTGTTTGTTTGGTTTGGTTTTTTTCAATTTGTTTGCATTTTCCGGGTTTTTTAAGTCGTCTTTACCTTCAGGGACTGGGATGATTTGGAAAGTATTTTAGCCAGAAGGTAGGACATAGCTCACTAGGGAGACTCCAGCTGGGACTGAAAATACAGCAGTGTTGGTTCCACATGTTCATGAGTCAACACATGAGGCCTCTTGACCAGCCAAAAATGAACTCAGTCTGTAAAAAAGGAGGCAATACCTTGTATTTTAGGGCTTGTAATTCTGTTATTACAAATATATATCTAAATTTCCTAATTTGCTTTTGCATAGTGGCTATTTCATGAGTGTCTGACCTTCGAAGAAGTATGCTCAGCTCTCAGCTCAAGCACTGTCATCCCTAGTGAGTTGTTCAGAATAGATTGCAAACTGCTTCCATAGGAAGGATGAATGTAAGCCCTAAATAATTATGAGAATGATGACTAGGCAGGCCTTTTAGTTAGATCTTTCCTTATCTAAATTGTTTTTTCAATCATGATAAAAATATCAAAGTATGCTATAAAAATATCTGAGCAAAATATCGGAGTCTGTTTCATAGAGGAAGATAATTAGCAGATAGTGTACATCTGTTCTTACAAAATCAAAGAAGGGCAGATGAGCTGATGTGGAGCTCTGTGTACTTTAACCTGGACTATTTTCAGCCCCTTGGTTGTGTTAGATTTTGTCCACTGCATTGCGGCTCTCTGCAGATCTATCAATAAGTCACTGTTATTTCCTATAATGTCTGTGGATCTTTAAAGTTCTGGTTTTGTTTGTGATGGGAATGGCTGATGTCAAGATAGTTTTCAGGTCAATATGGCTAAAAGACATTCAGAGTCTTTATCTCTCAGTAGAATCTGGTCAAGTAAATGTTACCAAAAGCTTGTCACCCTTTAAAAAGTTTTGCATAAGAGATGTTCCCATCTCAAGTCATCGTTGCAACTGAAATGTGTGGTCTGATGTGTGTGGGACCCCTTTTGAGCTGACTGTTGCTGGTCTCTCATAACACCTGTTGCTGCTGATGAGTGGTGATACCCAGAGTCTTTAATAAATGGGTTTGTATTCCAGATTCTTGGGGACATATCATCAGTGTATGGAGTTTTACCTGTGGAAGCATTCTGCTGTCATCCATGTGACAGAATGGCTAAATGAGACTTTTACTGTTCAGACAAATTCGTGCAGTTTTTTCATGATGGCTTCTCACAGATGCCAAAGATGTGAGGTCAGTCTGCTCCAATTGCCATCTGGACAAGGCAGGGTTTGGTGCTTTGTGTTATCTCAAGGGGATGACTGTTTCCTAAATTTGGCATCAGTGCCTCAGTGTACACAGCATGAAATCCTTCTTGACTGACAGTTCTCAATCTATCAATATAGCAGTGTTTGACCATACAGCATTACAATTGAGGGAAGAAATGCAAAAATAAATCCTAATATTTAAAATTGGCCTGGTTTTCAAAGTAAATGTAACAATTTTGTTAAATGCATTTAAATAGAAGTTCGCTTTATTTATAACAGTTTCTGATGAGGAAATTATTGGGTGTTATTTACTATGTGTCTGCAGCTAAATTACATATTTTTGCATTTTAAGTTGTTCAAGCTAGTGCAAAAAGGCCTTGGGAAGTGATCAGATAGATATCTCAGAGATTTGTTTTGAAAGAGGAGACATGCTGGCTTATGGAATGTGCATGCTTGTGCTTCCATAAATCTTGCTAATGGTTGAATATTTCATCTAGGGGACAGGGTTATTCATTCCATATCTATTTTTTACCTGTCTGTATGCTCTGTATGACATCTCTGAAAAATGATGATAGTAAAGAATGAAAAAGTTCTTGAACTTTCAGGGTATTTTAAGAGAGAAAATGTAGTCTATTGGAGTTGGTGCCTGTCTTAATATTCTCTTTTCTGAACATAAAGGGCTCTAATCTTACTAAGAAGGAACCCAGCCATTTCATTTGCTGTGTACTTGATGTTGCTGATTTGAGTTTTCAAGTTGTTAGAGTGAAATATAAAAATTTGAGAGTATCTATTCTTGCTTATTAATGTTCAGTGCACAGAAGAGGAGGAACACTGACTTGACCACTTTTTTTCTCATATATAAAAGAAGGATGAGGTTATCACAGGCCTCATGAGCAATGAAAAAAGTCTTGCACATATCTGTATAATTCCACCTATCCCTAAATTATCAGAATTTTTTCAAAGCTCTAGAAATTCCATGTTCTCGTGCACTCACAGCCAATGATTTGGTAGTAAACCCCACAATGTCAGGATGGGAGCCCAGCAACAGCTTTGCAGTTGTTATCCATCTAGTATAAACCAAGTTGATGCCTTTCATGTTCCCATGTTATTTCCAGGCATGCTGGTTACTTGAATTCCCTGTGATTTGTGTCATAACTCCAGACATGTTAAATTTCCTGTGAAGTGTGTCCATACATATCACCAAACCAGAAACTTCTTCTTGAGTATTTTCCTAAATGGATGCCAGTCCACAGAACATTGGCAAGTAACCTTTAGGGCTAAGAAAGCAGTTCTGGGCTGTTTGGATTTTTGATTATCATTGTCTTTTTCTATGTTTTCTGTCACCACTTGCCTTTGTAGGAGTAAATGCACATATGTCTTTCCCTCTAGGCTCTGTTAAGTGGAGTAGTAACATGCCTCACTCAGAACTGTTATTTCTAGATTTTTCCTTACTGCCTTTAACTGGGCTGTGGCACAAATGTCAAGAGCTGATGCATTTTGTGTGTCTGCCCTGCCACATTATGGGGAGTGTCCCCATAACTCCATCTCACTATTGATGGTTCCATGATGAACCTGAAAATTGTTTTCTGAGTTCTTGTGTTTGAATCATCAGTAGGGGTTGCTCTCCTTTCTAAAGCTGCTTTAATAAAACATGCACCAGAGTGTTTGCAAAGCTGGCAGCACAGTGAGGCCTTGCACGCTCTGTGCCAGCTGAGGAGCCCTCGAGACGGCTGCCAGTACAGAGGCACAGTCTGCAGAGAAAAATCACCTCTGGGCAGTCACTGTAACAGTTGGAAATGTTCATGATTTTAAATGAGCAACAGAATTATTTGCCCAATTAGTATTTTTAAACCTCTAGTCTGCAAAAATGGTCAGCTGTCTGTATCTCCCCCCTGCCAATGCAAATATCTCCTATTTTTGTGACTAATTTTCCATTTTGAACCTAACACTCCTGTTCATGAGTGGATCCCATGTGGTGATGCCTGGATGATTTCTGAACAGCAGAGTTGTTTGCTGGAGGCAGTAGATGTCCTATATTTTGACATTAATAAGGTTCCCAATGTTGTATTGAATGACATTCTTATAAACAAGGTGGGAAAACACGGATTAGAGGAAAACACATTTGGAAAATAACATTAACACGATTATTGGGTTTACAGGAAGGAAACAATTTTTATCAAGTCCCTCTTCACTGTTTTCATTTAATGCTCTGAAGATTATGCAACTTTCAAAACATTTGTGCAGCTTGAAAGTATAGAGTTGGGTTTTCATTGTTCTCGCTAGAGAGGTGGCCTGAAAAAAATCAAATTTCCAGTTTTACATCTAATACTGGCATCTCAGAACTGGGAAATAGCTGGGCAGGGAAATGGCAGCCCAGGGCAGGGGTGTGGGAATGAAACCAAAATAAGAAGCCCAAGCTTGGGGAGATCTCATTGATTGGGATGTGACACTGATTCCTTAGCAGCAATAGTAAGGCTGGCATCAGGGTCTATAAGTGAAAGTGCTATTTGTAAAATAACTGAATTTTTCTGTTCAGTCCTGTAGTGGAAATACATGGTGGTCAGGCTATGTCCTTCTATGGGCTGCACCTCAAGGAGGATTTGTACCAGTTAGAGAATATCCAAGGCATAGCAAGAAAGTTAACCGAAGTCCTAGAAAATATAACTTAGGAGAAAGAGTGGTTCTGGTAAAGGGGAATTTAGGGAAGACACATGTGGGTCTTGTAATATACAAAATGTGCTGCAGTGGAAGAAGATAATCTGTTCTGTTTCATGTTGGTTAGGATAAGAAGTGAAGATCTGAAATCGCAGCAGTGAAAGTTCAAAGGGGAGGTGGTGGGAATGGGAAGTACAAAGACAACCACAGAGGGATGCAGGGATGGGCTTTCAGCCACTGTGGTCCACAACAGAGGGACTCTCAAGACAAGCAAAAAACCATTTCACAGGAACTCTGGAGGTATAGTTCCCCCTAACCTTGCTGATAAATAGGTTCTGTGTCAATGATGGATACACCAGCATGAAATTATCATTGTATAAACAGTTGATTAAAACCCAAAAGTAAGGCTTGTTAAACAGATGAAGGATTCAACATGTCTTACTCAATGACTATGTTTGTATTTTCCTCCTACCAATCTGAAGCAGAGCTAGAAGGGGTGTCTCTGAGTATAATCAAGATCATAGATGTTGTTTTGATTTATTTTCTAGTAGAAGGTTATCTACACTTTCTCTTTGTGATTCTCTTTGTGATGTGAGGGTGTACACTCCCTCTTCAGGTGTATACAAACATCAGCAAATAACAAGTATATTGCTGTACATATCAAGTAGTATTTGAGTGTGCATAGATATGTTTATATTTCAATATTTGCAGGCTGAGAACAGGCTGAGCTTTATATGAGCAGGCTATGAATTTGTAAATTTGTCTCAGGTTTTCCTCTAGAGTAGCTATGGGAAGAAGTTAACCTCTCTATTACCTAGTGTGTGTAATTTCTCTGCTATGAAAATAGTTTAAAAGAGAATGAATACTTGAGGTTTTGGTGGTTGGGCTCTTTTGGTTTTTTTTCTGAGAGGGCAATTACTACCCTGTGTCAATACTGTGTGTATTTTCTTTGTTTCTTATAACAGTGAAAGGAAAAGCCTGTAGGAATGTGCAATATTCTTTAGAATTATCTCAGGAACTTACAGTGGCATTGCCGGGTTTTGAACAATTTCAGTTTTTCAGTGTTACTGGCTTTTAGGTGTTCATGATATTGGCACTATTCAAGGTTGCTGTTTAAAAACTAATGCATTTCTGTTAACTTTGCTTTGCTTCCAATGTTTTGGAAATTAGGGAGGGATGTTCACCCTTTTTTAATGTTTCCTCAGATATTGCTGCTTATTAGGAATCATTCTTTTGGTTACCAGGTATTAGTTCTAACCAGTCCTAATACCTCAAAGGAGACTGGCATGAAGAAGAAATAGTGATGAATGGTTCCACTTTTCTTTACAGAGCTGACTCAGCAAGGGAGGGAATGACATGCTGCATCATTTGAAGATCACGTATTGCAGCAATTGTTTCCCTGAATTTTCAGATGAACGTGTAGGAGTGAAATAGAAATCTAGTTTTAAATACTTTGTGCCCTGAAGCTTCTCATTATCTGTAGTTTCAAACCTCTAAGTCATCTTTATTAACCTAAGATTTTTCAAGTAAAAAAATTTCAGCCTTCAGCAAGAAGGGAGAAGAATACATTTTATTGAAGTGTGGATATACCCAGGGACTCCCCTGACAGTGTGGTTGTGAAATGTGTGATCTGTGCTCTGTGCCAAAAAAAGGGAAAGAGTCTGACCGTTTTCTCTCTTCAGTCATCATCATTTTATCTGTGTTGTATTCTGTCCTGCTTCTTAATTAAAGAAGTTCTTTCCTGTGCAGCTTTCTGCTATGATAGGGAAAGGTAGTGATGGCATGTTTAAAGAAACAGTGTTTCATGATAAAAGTAACAAAACATGTGGAAGCAAAGTCCCACATGCATAAAATAAAGTATTATTCAACTGAATACTTTCAAAACAATATGAAGTGTCAGTGCAAACTATTTTTCTTGTAAAAGGCATAAGTCAAAGAGCAGCCTTTGCTGTGTTGTAGCATATGCTTGTGCTTGGCACAAGTAGTGGCAGAAAGCATGTCAAACGACAGTGCTTAGAGCATTAAAGTTTTAACAAAATGTCAGAGAAAACTGGAAGCTGGTTAATCCACAGAAATCTGTCATAAAGATTGCATTGTAAGGTGGTTTCAGTATGAATTCTAGTGACATATGGGAGCTTAAAATATAATCTAACGATATATCTCTATCGGTGAGATGTTTATGTAACATGATGGCAACAGAGATGTCTTTTCTTGTTAATTTATTAGGATAATGAAAATTGCTATCTTTGTAGAACAATGCAAAAGACAAGTTTTATTCAGAAAGATCTTAGTGTTGGAACCAAAACTGTTTTTTCTCTATACATTCATGGAAAGAGAAATGGTGCATCTAGTTTGAAGCATGCTGAAGACTGGCAGCCTGCTCTATGGAAATCTGTGTTGCTGCTGACTTCTCTTCTGCTCTGGGCATTAGCATGTGTACCCAGGAAAAAGACCTGATAGAAATACAAGTGAAAGACAAAACTTTGTTCAGAGAAAGCCCTGACAGAAATAATTTCATATGGGAATAATCAAATGAAGATCTTTCCCAGTGGAACTGAAATTGAAAAAGCTCTGTCTATAACGCTGAAGAAAAATCCTGAATTATTTCAATGTGCTGCAATTTAGAAACTATGGGTTTTATTACTGTGCTGCTTGGTTTCATAGAAATGCTGAAAGAAATTTTGAGTTGCAGTGAGGTTCCAGAATTCACATTGGTCCTAAGTCTAAATGGATTTTTTTGTGTTATGGGAGGATTTTTAATTCTAATATTTTTTTATGGACATGATTTTTAATGTGATGGGCTGTAATGTAACAAACAATCTGATTTTGCTGAAATCCCACATGTGATACAGTTAAAATGTTTTCTCATATTCTTTATGTCAGTGGTGATACTTACACTCATTAATCAAATACTGTGACAGAGAGCAGGAGTCTCTCTACCATTTTTTTCCTCAAGAGGTAAACTTGTGCTGAACGCTGCAATGGGCCCTTTGCAGCTGCTGCTCTTTGTGCCTGGGCTGGGGAGGAATGTCCTGGCAGGGCTCTGGGGGGAGCAGGTGCAAGGCTCTGTGGAGGGATGGCACATCCCTGGCAACTGCGAGCTCCCGGGGGGGCACCACAGCCCTGCCACTGCCTGGAGCTCTCCAGCACCAGGGAAAGGTCAGTGCCCAAGGGGGGAAGTTGCCATCACTCCTACTGCTGTTACAGTGAGGGCTTGGAAGGGCTCATCTTCTCACAAATTATTAGGCACCCTGGATTCTGGCTAGTTGTAGAGCTGTCTAAATATGCCACTTTTTAAAAAATAATTTTTTAATAATTATTTTAGATCTATTACAGGAGGACTGAGGAAATCCTGTCTAATACATTACTGTGGAAGAGCAGTTCTTTTAAATAAGAATGAAAGTTATTACTACACATGTATTCAGATCACATTTGTTCTGAGTGATTTTCTGGATACCCTGAAAGATGTATGCAACTGAATATTATACCTCTTTCACATATTGTTCCTTTTCTCTCTCTCTCTCTTTTTTTTTTTTTTTAAGACTCATGGTTGTGTGAGAGAAATCAATGCCCACTTTTGTAGATTCTGTAACATGAAAGCACAGGTTACCACAAAAGATATCCATGTACACAATAACTTTTAGGTGTTGAAATATTTTCTGTATCTGAGAGAACAATAATTTTCTGCTGGCTTGTTATGTGTGGTAGGGAGAGTTGTGTGGGTAAAATGCTGTGTGATTGCCTTACTGTGGGCTGTGTCATAATGCAAGTATACAGCACAGTGAATTAAAGGAACAGATTTCAACTAGAGGGATCTCTGTTGGGCTTAAAAACCCCCATGTCTTGTTCTTCATATAGTTTAGAGAAAGATGTTGAAGGATATTAGTCCTTCTAATGTTGCTCAGGTATGTGCCAGCAGCACATTCCATGTATCTGTGATGCTCTACAACTCTTGAGACTCTTAATGTCCACAGTTTACAGCAGATATAAAAATGGCACAGTTCACAGGCAAATTGAACAGATTGTTTCATGACTGTGGCTTTGCTGTGTCTGCATAATAGTTTTTTTCATTCTTTTCCCTATAGTATGAGACCAATACTAAAAGCAATTTCATCCTTTGGTTCCAGAGAATGTCCTGGTGTTTTGTGATTCTGCTGAGCTCCTCTAAATGCTGAGAGAAATAAAAAAACAGCCATGGAGTAGCATTTGTCTGATGAGTTAGTGTTTAGATCACCTAAAGGTAATGATCTAGCTAAATAAACTGTTTGGTCTACCTGTATTGCCAATGGAAAGTTGTACATCCCCCCAAAATCAGGTTGTCAAATCTGGCTTCCGAGGGGATGTACCCTTCTGGAGGTTAATTCTTTCCAGTTTCTGCATATGGATTCCAGGTGTCTAGTCTGAGTCTCAAGATTAGGATTGTGAATTTAGAGATGCTAAATCTCTCTCTAGCCTGAATTGCACAGTTAAAATCCTCAGAATTCTCAGTATGTTAATTTTGTCCTTTTGCACTATCAACATTTAATATATATTTTGTCTTGTTTATTCGGCTGGTGAAACTGGAAATTTCCTCAAATCCTCGTATTCTGTGTCTGTGGAATGTACATTTTTATATCCAAGCAGCAACACTATAATCTGCACAATAGATCATGGGTCATAGTTCTTGCCCATGAGTACCTGTCTTTATATAAATATATTTGAATCCTAAGAGGCTTTAATCATGGTAGTTCGTTCAAAATGAGAATGGCTTCAGGTTAGGTATAATCATGATTTGAAGGACCGTGTGTCTTCAGTCGTCTTCTTTTATCGCAGGGAAAAAAAACCTCTTATGTGTTATAAGTATTTATATCTCTAGATTCTCTCAGAGAAAATTTCTTAATTCCAAAGTAATCTTTGGAATGATCAGTCATCTGGGCTAGAGGAGCTAATACCATAACATCAGACACAAGGTTTAGTGTCTCTGACATTGTGTGCACTTTTGCCTTGATTTTTTTTTTTTTTTTTTTCAATTTCCAGGGTATCTAAGCACAGCCCATCCTTCAGTCAACACAGTTTCCTGCATGTTGAGCTCACTCCTGTGTGATTAAAAGCCAGCCTGGTGACATTGTACCATACTCATATGAGTGGTATTTCTTCAGCTGTATTTGTGTTTTGTAGAGAACACTGGTGACTAAATGTTAATGGATGTGTGAGTACAACTGTTACAAGGAAACGGAGCAGGAAATGTTAAATAGCTCAGGTGTGTAACTCACTTCCAATTGATGCACACTGGCACCAGGCCCTGGAGACTCCACCTGATGAAAATTCCCATTTAAGGAGTGCTGCTCTAAGGTGTAGAGCAAGGTGCTTTTCTTTTTATAGGTCTTGTCACTGGTTGTTGTTATTAGGTTGACAAAAATTTGTGTCTCTTAAAGAAAGTTCATTTATGAGAGTTGTATCCCAGTAAGGGTGAGCAGCTGGTGTGGCAAAGCACCAGACTGGGAAACGGATTTCTGATTCTACATTTACTACTAATTTGGTCACTTCTGTGACCTGTGGTGACATTTATCTGTGCTATAGTTTCTTTCTATGCTGTATTAATGTTTCTCTGGCAAACAAACCCACTGCCTGAGTGGAAGCTGTTCTGATCTAGAATGGCTGGGTTGTTAAGAGCATAGAACATTAGGAAGAAACTGCCTGCCCATAGTAAGAGAAGTGAAATATAACATAGCTTCCATAGGACATAGTGCTACTGTGGAAGAACTGCTTAAGTCAATTGTATTTCCAGGTTAGCAGCAATAATTACTATCAACATTATGCCCTTTACATGTAATTACCTCTTTATTTAAAGCTGGTTTTGTAAAGCTTTTCCTCTTCCATATGTTTTATGGTTCAGGCACCTAATGACCCCCCAAGAGAAAGCCCACGTTGCACCACTTGGCCCCATTAGTGCAAACTGCATAATAAGATAATACTATGGACTGTTACAAATTAATTTTCCTATTAGTATTTTTGCCTTTCTTACAGATTCCAAGCAGAAATTGATAGCATTAGGCAGTGTATGAGAGCACACTAATCTGATTTGTCTCTCCCCAAAGATTACAAGCTATACACTGTCTGGCCTGTTTGAACACAATTAACAGATTATATTGTATTTTTACTACATTTACTTAAAAAATATATTTTCTCCTATCAGTATTCACATATAACATTTTTTAAAGGAATCCAGTATTTATTTATGTATTTTTAAGGAAAGCAAATAATTTCAGGTAATCAAGAGATTTTCAATACCAACAAGATCTGAAAAATAGAGCAGGTATATTGAAATCCAGGGGATTAAATGCACTCCACCTGATTGCATTTATGTAACATATGCATGAATCCCTGATTTAGTCCCCTTTCTCTATTTCTTTCATTTGGACTTTTTTTTTTTTCTTTTCTCTTGGAATTTAGCTAGTTAAGAGAGTGTAATTTTCAGAAACACTCAAGCCAGCCTTCTTTGATCTGAAACATTCAATTAATGCCTTTTTTTTTTTTTTACTGTATAGGAAGTTGACTGACTAAAACTAAACACTGAATATCGAGGGCATTTGCACATAAGAATGTGAGTGCAATGAGGAAAAGAATTCCTGCTTTTGTGTCTCAATCAGTCTTCAACAAGGACAGAGAATTTTTTGTCTTTTCTTATAAAACTGTAGACTATGAAGTATGAAAATAAATGTTTGTCACAGGAAACAGACGTTTCTTTGAAGAACTAAAAAAGCCACAAAACCCCCCAAAACGGATCAGAATAAGCCCTGCTGCCCATGTTATTAATAGCAACAGAGCTCAAGGAGACACAAGGATCTGGAATATTTCAATGAGAAGCCCTCAGGTCAGAGATTTTAGCAAAACTTGCTCAACAAGGTCATGCTGGTTTGGATGCTGCAGTTATTTTCTCATCTTTGCAAGCAGCCAGAGTTTTCATCTGGTTTGTAGGATGGATTTGAAAGTGGTTTGTTGGGATTTTTGGGGTTTTTTTGTTTGGGTATTTTTTCTTCTCCTGTAGTGTAAATCCTGACTGCACAGGTGAGAGGTCAGAACAATTTAGGGCTAAGGAGGTCGAGGAGATATGATGCTGTATGAGGCTTTCTGTTTGACATGGGGTTAAAAATTTAAATGATGAGATTAGGCTATTACCTACTTTTTTACAGAGTAAAATCTAAAATTGATGTGGAATGTGTGGAGCATATTTGCTTGAGGTCACTGACACTTAAATCTGATTTTGGAAAGAGCCTAAATATGATATAGCTGCTTTCACTCTGTGAAAGCCACATATGTAAAGTCTCGAAGGTAAAGCTTGAAGTAATAGAGTAGTGATCAGCTCAGTTACATCATGAATCAACCCAGCTTTTATTGATTAAATCTGATGGTTTTGATAAGTATGTGATGAATAAAGGCATAGTCATGTATTCAGGCATATTCCTTGCACATTTTTCAATTTTCTTACAGCTGCCTTGCCCCATTTCAAGTATAGCCTTTTCTTATTAAGGCAATTCGTTATTTATATCAAGAAGTAACAATATTATGTGAAAAAATAACACATTAAAGTGACTTCTCAGACTTGCATCTTGATCAAAGCTGTCTAAATGCCAATAAGGTGGGACTTCCCCAATCTTCACTATCTGCTAATTCAGCTTAGCAGTGGTTATTCCTAGACAGAAAAGAAACAATTGGAATGATTATTATTCTTTTCTGTGAACTTAATTTGTGACTTTTTTTTTTTCAAGTACATCATTAGGACAGGGGGAAAAGAGGTCTGAAAGTGGGGGGCTTCTGATTCCTCTGTGATTGCAAATTCTTCAATATATTCCTATAGTTCATTATATCCTTAAGGAAACAAGAGGAATTTGTAAATAGTGGGGAAAAAACTGTCCATATAAATTTGAAATCCTGTAAATTGGTCTGTGTTAAAGATATGCAGTGTATATAAATACAGATATATGTATATAAAATAACATGAGGTAGCATTTTTATTTCACATCAGTTCCCTATTTAAAGTACTAGGTGAATGATATATGTACAAATGCAGAAATCTTGGGTTTAGTTATTCAAGTTAAAGTACAGAAAATCAGTGGAGGAGGAGGAATGTCTGTTTTCAAAAGCTCAGTTATAAAGTAAAGCCTTGTATCTAAATCAAGAGTGATCTCTGCATGTAAGTGACTCAAAAGTTCCTTTGTGTTCCCACAGAAACATTTATTTGCTGTTTAAACTACTGAGCAGCCTAAGTGAACTGCTGACAGATTGTTTTATTATTTTGCTATTGTTGCTAGGTGTAGTTAAAAGCATACAAAGTTCACTCTCAGGTAGTATCAACACCAACCTACGTCAATAAAGACAGAGAGCGTGTAAGAAACACGTTACTTATTAAAATAAGATGAACAAGATGAGAAAGAATTTTCATTTCATAGTCATTGTATAAGTGAAAGCAAAGTTAGAGTGGGTTCCTTTCCCCTTGAAGTTACTTTTCACTATAAAATAAAATAGAAGGGTTTCTCTGGTTCTGGCTGTATCAATCTGTAGAGATCCTTTAGCCATTGCACAGTGAAATGAGTCAAGGGCTCTGTGAGTCCCAGCCTGAGCACCAGAAGGAGGTTTCTTCCTAGTTCTGGTAACTCCCAGAGCAGAGTGGAGCATGGCACATCCTAAAGCTCCCCAGGTCTGTTACCAGCAGTAATCTTAGTCTTGTTTTACCATCACAGCCCAATGGCTGCAGAATGAGAGCACAGTGAAAAAAATAGCAGTAGTGATCAGCATAACAGCAATAAAATCTTCTCTGATGGGAGACAGAGCAATAATGGAAAGTGGAGATTCAAGCCTGTGCTACAATTCTTTATTCAGTGTGCCTTTTGTCAGACAGAGTTAGAGCAATTAAGTTTTTAGAACTGAAACCCCCTTTAAGGTATCTTAAGTAATGTTTTAGTCTCTTAAAAATTGTTGATTCCTATATATTGCAGAGATTTAAAAGCAGTGCTGCTGTGGGAAGAATTAAAATACCTGATTTTATAGAGACAGGTTATAATTATGCTAGGTGCATACACAGGAACTGAGGCATTTCTTTAATCAACAGCTCACAGGCACTTTTCAGCAGATAATTAATGTCACTTGCAGTCTGAGAGCCGAGTTAGGGTAACTAAATGCTCTAGGTGAAAAGCGGGTTGGAAGGAAATCCACAGTGCACAAACAAATAGCAATCACACAGCACATATCACGCCCTGGAGGCTTTCTTGCCAGTGTAAAAGCAACTTTACAAAACCAAACATGTTTTCAAAATAAATCAGATTTGTTAAAGCTAAATATATATTTAATAAGACCACTTCAGAAAATACAGTAATTTCTATTGCTTTGGATGGCTTGGTGAGCTGGACTTCTAAAGCCTTCTTTTCTCTGTTGAGGATTACCTGTAATTGCTTTTACTTCGTCTACCCTAAGTTGTAACATTTAACTTGGAGAACCAGTAATATATAGGTTTAATTTACAATTTCTCAAATCACAAGGCTTTATTTTTCTTTCAGTAAAATTAATTGAAAGAAATACAGTGCATACACCTTCATTTTATAATGAAAATTCTTATGTGAGAATTACAGTAATGGTGTTCCATGTTTCTGTTATTCAAAGGGCAGCCTTGAGGCAAAGATGATTTTTTTTTAAACACTCTGTGTTTTGAGGTTTTAAAAATTATTTTTTCTCTCATTATTTATGTAATTGTCAAAGCTCAAAGCTTTAATCTTGATGCTTTATTTGTCCTGCACTGCAGCTACATGTGGATTTACTAACAGTAGGGTTCATTAATGCTGGGTTTCTGAGATGTATTCCTTCCCTTTCATCACTAATAGGATAGGATTTTAACTCATAAGTATAATGCTGATGGATATAATGAACAGCTTAATCAGTGGCTTCATCTTTCATCAGTGAGATAGTCCAGTGACTTGATGTTAATGATAATGAAGCTGCTAGTGAATCTAGAGAAAAACATTAACTGCAGTCATTAAAGGTAGTAGAATTGAATGTGGATTTTAATTCACAATGTTAGGGGAAGTAACAACTTGCCAGATGTAGAAAATGCTCTTATTGGACAATATATCCCTTCTAGAATTGTGAATGAAGGGTATGTTTCCAGGGTTGTTTTGCACGTGTATCAAAGCAATTGCCAACTTTCTCATAAGCAAGTAAAAATAAGTACCAGAAGAATATAACAGAAAATGATGATAATTCAGTTCATGGCTTTAGTTAATTTTTAAGATTTCTGCTGTTGGGAACACTTAGAAAAATTAGCCATCTGTATTTCAGGAGCTGTTCAAACACCTTTAGGTAAGTAATTGTCCTCATTGCTACTTTGGGCATGCAAAAGGTAGATAGTGGAATTTAAGAAAATCTTGCATTAATTCAACTTGCAAAACGTGATAGAAGTGAGTTTTCTTGGTTCCGCCGATGTGGCTTGGGAAGGTGCTCTTGACCATCCTCTGAGATGGGACATCCCCGCTGTGTGCCAGTGAGGAAGCCAGTTTCACTCAGTGTTTATCCTCCCTGCAAATGTGACCTTGTTCTCTGCCAAAGGGAACGAGAGCTCAGGGTGCTTCACATCCCTGCTGGCCCTCGGGCTGCGGGCACAGGCACTGCATCCCTGTGGCTGCTTACAGGGAGCTCTGCAGCTTCACGCAAAGGAGGCGAAAGATGCAAATAAATGGTATTTAAACTGTGTGCAGAAACACAAAAATCAGCATTTCAGTGCTCCAACAGCACTGCTTGGGTTAGATTAGGATTTTGGAATGAGTCAGAGACTTCAGCAGCACCGGTAGCTGAGAAAGCAGCAATTCCCCAGTCTAAGGGGAACAAGGATCTGAATGCGACTGGAGGAGCTGTCTAGCAAATGCAATATGAATTCTGACCCAAATGTTTGTTACTACATATTCCTTGTCACTTTACACTTCAGAACAGGTGCTACCCACAGTCTCCTGGCAAAATTTTATCTTTGCTAATTAAATTCTGCCCTGCTAAATTCTCCCTGAAATTTTAATTGGATTTTATATTCCTCACTGTGTGCCACAAATCGTTGTGTGAGGCTACTTTGTGCTATTAAATGGCTGCATTTAATTGGTAGCTGGCATACTCCTTAACTCCTAATACATATAATGATAATTTGGGAAGTAATTTAAAGTTTATTAATTTTAGTAGCTAAAATCCATGAAACCTTCATCATACAAAACTCATTCTTGGTTTCCCTGAGTCTTCTCAACTGGTTTTACTTAGCTAAAAACTGTGTTAGAGAATTGTCTGTAAGGAATGTACTGGCAGTACATGTAGCGGTTTCACATTCACCTGCTCGCCTGCTCACACCAGGCGAGAGTGTAGTGTAGTGGTTTTATGAGAATAAGGATTAAGAGAAATGCAAAACAGGCCTAAACTTCAAAGATAAAAATAGTTTATTAACAAAAAACAACAGAATCAAAATCAACCCCCAGGTGGTTTCTTCTTCCTCCCCCCAGCCCCTCACCCATGATGGTTCCTTTCTCCCACCTCATTTATCTTCCTTTACCACCATCCTTCTCACCAACAACACAGAGAAACAAACTTAGAAAACCCCTGGTCAATTTACCACTCTTGAAATAGGCTTTCATCAGTCCAATTGGAAGAAGAGTCTCTCTTGTCTCACCATGGAGATTTTTTCCCACAAGAAGCATAAGTCTCTTGTAGAATCCATATCACTGTGAACTCCCACCCAGAAAGGATATTAGTTCACA
>VZTR01025583.1:705303-732525 GCA_013400775.1 Chaetops frenatus
AACCCGGCACGGCTGCCAGGCCTTGGGGCCCGGAGCGGCCAGCCTGGGCCATGCCGGAGTTACCTTCCACGCGGGCGGAAGTCGAAGAGGGCTTCCAACTTCCCGCTCCTAAAAAATGTAAGCTTCGCAAAGACGCCTCTAATTTCAAGTGGCTACATGAAGTGCCCATCTTAAAATTAGCCAATCCTTGGGCTCCTCACCTCTGCTGGAAACTGTCCCGGCGGAAGTAGGAAAACAAAGAACCCCCCCCCAGGAAGGAGAAAAAAAAAAAGTTGTTGTCCTTTAAACCACAACAGTACACTATATATTTATGGTATGTGCAAATTAATCCATAGTCTTATGAAGAGCTAACTTGTCTAAAGCATAGAGGAAACCAGTTTTTAGTACCAGACTTCTGTCTCATGAGAACAATCTTTCAGCTTAGTTTCTTTTGCAGCCTTTGTACTGCACTTTCTTTTTAAATTAAATGGACAAAGGTGGGCATCTTTTTTTCTTTTAATTGTAATTAAGCTGGCAGGCTGCCTTATGTGTTCAATTTCATCCAAAATCAAAAGAAATAAGCAAACCTTGGAAGTAAACTTAGAATTTAAGATTATTAGGTTCTTTAAGTGTTCTACAGACATTGGTGTATTTTATAATCTGATATTGGAAGGGGGTTATTTTGTGTGATCTCAGCCATGTGGACAGTAAACTGCATGGAGAGTTTGGGGTGTGCCTGAGGAGGTGTAGAGGTTGTTTAAACCACCACGACTGAATGTGGTGCATTCTCTCAGAGAGCTGCTCTTCTCCATCCTCCTGGGTTGCTGGGTTTCTGGCATTCACCATGGTGACCACAGGACTGTGGGTCCTTTGCTTTCTCAGTAGTTGGGGATGACCCATTGTTTCTGGTCACATGCATTTATCTTTATGGTCCTCGTTAGTATTTACCATTATTAATGGCCAGACAATTCCATCCAAGTGAAGGGTCTAAAGGGCCTCCAGGGAGAGCTGCTCCAGTTTATGCCTTTCAGGTTTGTCCTTGGCATGTATCTGTACTGACAAATTTTAAACAGCACTGCATTATTATGAGTTTGCAGACCTGGATGGTTTGGGGTTTCCTTGAAGAAAATGTGTCCTTTGTTTTCCCCATTGACTTGGCAACACTTTTTTTATTTCAATAGCTCTTGATACTTTACAAAGCAAGAATCAGACTCAGTCTGTCTTCCTGTAACTGTGCTTGGTAAAGGGAGGCTAATGAAAGTATTTCTTAGCTTCACCACTCTACACACAAATAGGATGTTATTCCAGATCTTGTGCCCAGGAAAACATTGGGTTTGGATACCTTCCATTTGTCCAACAGCTCCATGAGATGTTCCAAGTCAGAATGGCAGTTAAAAGCCACTTGGGACAGGTCAGTTTTTCAATGTTCCCACTTCTACCTTGTGACACAATGTCATGATAAAACTCTCATGAGAGACATCACTATCTTCAACTTAGTGCCTTCCAAAGATGTTTTGTTTCACATTTACTCTTTGCCACATAAGAGGCCTCTCCTTTTAAGCTTTGTGCAAATACTTGTTTTATACAATAATAGTAATAAAATATTTCCTTATAAATACTACAGCATACATGTGCTTGTAACAGAAACAGAGTACAGCAGTAATTTAATGATGCAAATTTGGAAGCAGCACAGATAGGACAATAGTCTGATAACCATGTTTACAAGGTGGCTGTTAGATATCTGCTTCATGGATGTGTTCCTGAGCCATGACAGCTTCCTGGACACCAAGGAGCTGCAGAGCAGAGGAGGAATCCAATTTTCATACTGATGGTAGCAGAGCTCACTGTACTTTCAGTTTCTTGCTTCTGCACTGAAGCAATATGTTCCCTGCAAGTAGCAGCTTCTCTGATTCATAAAGCCCACAGACACATACAGGATAACACTTCCAAAGGAAAGGCAAAGTTAGAAAATAGGAGTATTAATGTAGATAATGGCATGTGTGATGCACATAAGCCTTGGTTTGTAAGAATAAGCTAGGAATGAATGTCACTGTGTAAGGGAAAAGGCCGTTTACATAAGGAACAGACTTGGAATATTGTAGGTTTAGCCCATTGCTGGGGTGTATGCTGGTGTTTTGGGTGAGGGGGGGTTGTAGCTTGGAGGTGGATTTGACTCGTAACTCCTTCAAGAATGATTCTGTGCAGTTGTGTCAGGAAAGTATAGTGATAATGAAGTACTGATTATAATATATTCCATTACTGCATGGTTTATTATACATTATTGTATTATTCATGTGTTTTTTCTCTTCTTTTTTTCTGAAGAAGGGTATTTATTTCAAAGGCACGAGAGAGGTGCAGTCCACTTGGGGCTCTCAGCAAAAAGTTGTATTTCTTTAACTTTTGTATTTAAGGCTGATTTCCTTTTATGTATGTTAAAATATTGTACTGGATTCTTCTTAATGAACATTTATATGCAGATATCCTGCTTTTCCAGCCCAAGAGGCAACCTTATGTAATACATATTTGCATATTGACACAGTTACGATACTAGAGCTAGAGGAAAATAGAATGAAAGTGAACAGTGTGTTCAAATCTGCTTGCAGGGAAAAGTCCCTTTAAGGGTTGGCATTATCTTGTCTCAGTCACATCTATGTCATGAAATAGGCATAGCCTCAAGCAATGCCTGGAGTTAAAGAAAAGTGAATGTTAGAAAAGTTATAGACAAGTTTTTGAACTAATAAACTTCTGAAATATGGTGCTGAACCCTAGTTTGGTACCTGGGAGCATCAATGCAGATCAGAGGAGAATACCAGATACTGAGTAAAACAGTGTGTTATCTATAGAGGACAATTTAACGTGGCTTTATGGTACATAAATGCCAAAACTTAGAACTGGATTAGGGCAAGTAAACTTTTCTAGTGAAAAAAATGTGGGATGAGGTTGCATCTGCCATGGATTTACAGAAGTAGCTGCTTAACAGTGTGTTTGAGGCTCTCAGGGTTAGTCTCCTGTGCCAGATAAATGCAGAGAGCTGAAGTAGCTTTCATTCTCCTCTGGCCTTGTCCCCATCTCCTGTTAAAACACTTCCAATTCCTGCTACCTTGTGCATACCCATCCAGAACCATTAGCATCTTGTTACCCACTAAATAACTTTTCTCTGTATACCATTTCTAAAAGCTGGAGGGCTGGGTGTCAAAAGAATTTATTCTGGCCTCTTTCAGCATCCTAGGAAAGTAGTTGGGATACTGCCAACAAACCTGTGCTGTCGTTTCTGATAGAGGTGTCACAACAGAGTTTCCTGCAGGAAAGTCCTCTGAGCCTTGAGGCACACAGCTCCCCCTGAAATATTTTGAGGAGGCAGCGATGTGGTTTCTGATACAAACCAGGCTGTGTGAAGGACGTTAGAAATGTTACAGGACTATTGCAATTTTTAGAAAATAATGTTGAAAATATTGTTCGAACAATATCGTGGTCTGTAATTAAAGTTCCTATAAACTTCATTCACATGGTTCTCTATACGTAGCTCTCCACATCAAAGGTACACGTAATTATCCTTGAAAAACTTGTAGATGACAGAAGACTTATCCAGATAGGAAAGAAAAAGTTCCCAGATCCACACATGTGGATGACTTTAGAAGGAGCATGAATTGTAGCTTGCCCATTACCTAAAGAAAATTAATTTCTGCAGGTTCAGTTAAGTGTCCAAACCCAACTTTATTCTACAAGTGTAAAAACCTGTGGGGGTTTTTACATTCTAATGATGTTTCACTCTTGGCAATAAGAGGTTTTATAGCATGTTCCTGGCTATGGGACCAATGTTCCTAAACCTTCATAAGCAGATCTTTACCTAAAAGTAGAAGTATTTTAGATGCTGTGATGTTCTTCAGGCAAAGATGGAATAATATTTCAGAATATTGCCTTACACTGCATTGCAAGCTAGCATATCATAATGAATAAATATTTTTCTGAATTTAAAATATGCCACAGCCACAAACAGAAGGGCTTTCTTCTACAAATTGCATTTTTCTCCCTGTGGCCTTGTATTTTTAATATAGCTATGGAATAATTAAGCAGAGTGGAGTATTAATGCAATTTTATAAATAAGGTTAAGGTTGCCAGATGTTGTTCATTTTTCCTCTCTTTTTTATAATGTACATCAGCATTCAAAATGTAGGCTGGTAGTGGGTTGCAGGAAACTTAAAACATTTGGTCCTACATATCTAAGGTATTAAAAATTGAGCTTGTGGAGATGATGCTTTGCTGATTCATTTGTTTGGATATACCCCTCATTTCTATTTCCAGTTTCAAAAAGACTCATTCTTAAATCAGACAAAAGAGCAAACAGCATATACAGCCTTTTCATGAAGTCTTCTCTGAAGTAAGTAAATTGTGAGATTTCTTTGTCTATTAGACAACAGTATTCAGTGGCCTTCATAATTTCCAGATCACATATAATTGTTTTGGACAGCAATTTTCCTATGCATAAATTAGTTAATGTAGTCAAATGAGATAAAAGTTATAGGAATGTTGTGGGTTTGTTCACAAACAGGGCAGAAATCCTCAGCTCAAATCATGAAGATGAGTACAGGCTGCAGTGATGAAATTCATGGTAGGGTGCAAATATAACCAAATATATTTGGTTTCCCTACATGAGCCTTGTCCTTACTCAAGGCAGAGAGGAGAAAATAATTTGTCATTTACACCCACTCAGTGTGGATGTACATTGTACTATAAAAGTTCTGTTCCTGAAATATGGCCTTTCAAAAGTAGAAGACAGTTGCTAGTAATTATTTTCAAAGAGCAGAAACAGTTTTACACAAAGTTAGTTTTACACAAAGAGTTGAGGGTTAAGATGTTTCCATCAATTTTCAAAAATATCTTTTCAGAAAACAGTTGAAAATTTGTTTTTATGTGTGTATATATATATATATATATATGCATCAAATTTAAAAAATTGTTCCTGCTGCACCCAAGTTGTCTCTTTAATATTATGCCAGAAGAACACAGTAGTTCCTATTTGAATCATTATTTATGCATATCCCTCATTTAAAAACACAGAGATTTCATATCTGATTGTGGGGTTGATGAGATTACCTATGCAAATTTATGGACTTTGTAAAATGATCCAGTTAATATATGAGAGGCATCATTCATTTACTGAATTGTTCAGTTGAAGATTTTTGGACATGTTTATTAGAGTATGTGCACTTCACTATCATCCTCTTTAACCTGAAGGGTTTGGATGTGGCAGAAGGTTCAAGCAGGCCTTGAATGGTCTCTTGGCATTCCAAGATTGCTGTTCCACGTAGATCTCACAGTTCAGCTTTCTGGGACATGTGCTTTGTCTCTGATTGAGATTAAATATTTTGAACTGGGGTAAACAACATTTGTTTTACTGCAAGCAATTTTTTATGTCAGGGTGATAATGAAGATTTTTTTCAAATTTTTTATTTAACTTGTTTTCATGGGTTTAAATGTGGAAGGAAATAGCTATGAGTTATGTGGTAAAATCTTAGGTCTTTAGACACAGGAAATAATTTATATTTTCACTTTGTTGATCTCTCTGGAAAAAAAAAGCCCTTTGCCTGCTTATACCTGATTGCACTTGTCATTTCTCAACGGTTATTTTCACTTGAGTTCTGTTCAGTTTGTGATTTTATGGCATTGAAATAGATCACTTAAGTATTCATGTATTCATTTTTATCCTATTTACATCAGTTCACACTTAAATAGAAATTTATTTCTGCCTAAATGTTGCTTTCCTCAGCAATGATTGGTATCATCTTCATGGTTACATATTGCAATTTCCTATTGCATCTTTGAGGATCTACATTATGAGAAAGGAAAGTAAATTTCTCGGTTCTTCTGTGTCACTGACAATAAAATTAAGCTTCGAGAAAATAGTTCATTATCCTGGGCTTCTTAATGTTGAGTTTCACAGTTTTCTACCTTAGTCCACTTTTAATTGCAAATGAAACTAAGCTTCCCCCCATCTTTTATGTCTAGGACAGATTTGTCGTAGCTCACATAGTTATTTGTGTGTTCCAGAACTGCTTTTTTCCTGTGGTATGTGTAATAGGGAAATAATAAACTTTATGGCAGAAGTCTAATGTACACTGATCTGTTTTTTTTAAATTTAAAGGTAAAGAGTATTTTACTTCATAATTTTAGTAGGAGTGGAAGTGAGAAATATGTTTAGCTCTAACTTTATACTGACAACTGTTGCCACCCATGTTTTCCTCACATATTTGCTTAATGTCACCCATGCTACACTGAAATAACCTCAAGATGATCCAGACATAATCAATGTGCTGACATAATGCTGTCAACTTTATCCTCAGAAAAGGTCATCTGCCAAATGAAGTAAGTGGGTTAGGGAATACAAACTGTAGTAGAAATAAGGGATAGGATGTTTCTGTGTACTGTTTTATAAACATGCACAGTTATCTAATGCTATTTGTTTGCCTGCAGAAATCAGATATGTAATTTCCATGGTGATGGAAATCCCTGGACTTTAGCTATTTAAATAAATAAAACTGAGCAAGGTGTGCTGTACTTTATTGTGTTCTGGGATATATTTAATGCATAAACATAGCACTTGGTCTGCAGGACAAAAGGATGATGGAAATCAGAAGGAAAAGGTGAAGAGCTCTCTGGTGTGCAGGATGTGGGGAAGATCTGTGCTCCAGCCTATCCAGAGAGTGTCCATTTGTCCCTGGATTCCCAGAAGGAACTTGGTTTTGATGTTGTGGCACCCTCTCTGTGCCAGCCAGCAACCCTGACCTTCCTTTCAGCAGGCACCTTCTGCTCCACACACTCTGGTCTCTGCTGGGTGAGGAGCTCTTAGGCTTGCAGGATCTCCACAGTGTTGAATCCAGCAGCCCTTTAGATCATTCATGCTGGTGGGAGTAACTGAGCTTACGGAAGCAGAAGGATTGCAAGAAATTGCTGTGTTCCAGCAGATAAAAGGTTTTTGAATATTGTTGCATGTATACGGTTCTCCCTATCTGTTTCTGATCTCTCTTTTTCTAGAAATATTGTAGCAGTGGAAATATATTTATGAAAGCATCTTGCAGGAGGTGCTCTAAAGTATGAATTATTTTCATTGAAATCATTAGGGGAAAAAAAACAAAAATTAATGAGTTCCACCAGGATACCTGTTCTGTAAGTTACCAGGCTTCCTGTAAGCACAAATCAGCCTGAAGTACCTTCATGAAAATTAAACTTCATTCTGCTAACAATGAAAATTCTACTCTAAGGCCTAAGAATCAATTTTGTCATTTCACTTGTTCATCAAAAGACATTTTCTTTTTCTTAACAGATGTATATATTAATTACAGCATCACATTTCTGTCTGGTTTTGGCCCACCCTACTCTCCCCAGTAAGGAGCCATTTATGCAACTTGAAGCTGATTGTTTTTTTAGAATGTTGCCAATTTAATCTAAAAATGAATTGAAGTTCACTGCAGTCAGAAAATTGTACATCCTCTTTGTATCCAAATCCTCAGAGCCTTAGGGGAAAAAGCCTTTGAAGTGAAATGGAAGAAGAATTTTAATGTTTTATGCAGAAAGAGAGAACTTAGAAGGGATGAGAAAGATGAGAAAGAAACAAGAATGATGTGCTTTTTTCCAATTGCTGTGACACTTTTTTCCAATTGCTCTGGCACACAAACTCTGTTTTTCCTACTCTGCCTTTTATCACCCCACTGATTTCAGCTCCTTATGGTCTTGTGTTTTCCCCAGCTTTAAACATCCCTGCAAATGCAAAGAAACACTTCTAACTTACTCTTTCTGGCTATGTTTTTGAATGAATAAATGGATGGTGAAGACTCAAGTGATGCAGTTTGAAACAAGTTTGGATGATCTGAAAGTTTTCATGATTTCAAAATATGCTTTGCATGTTACTTATGATTTTATAAGTAATTTTGTTTACTCTGGATAAATGCAAAACTGCTGAAGAAAATCCGGAAAAAGGAGGGAGTAGTGGTTCTTAGTTTAAAAATAAATGAAATACATAGGTATTGCTTCTAAAGGTATTCTACAGTCTGTTATAAAAAAAGGATTAACCCCTTTAATATTTCTTTATACCATTCACCTCACTTGACAGGGCCTGTAGATGTCAAGTTCTTCAATTAGGCTTAAAGTCTATGATCTGCATTTTTGTAATCTAATGTATTATGATTGCTAGCTAAGAATATTTTGTATATTCGTAATCAAAACATCCACTTGAGTATAGATGTCATACATGAGTTATCTCCATTTTATTTTGGGAAGCTACCATATTGTGAGAGGCTGGGCAAAGAAAATCCATTTGATAGCAGCAGGAGAAATTAAGTAGCTTGTTACTCATTCCCTATCTATGAGTTCATAGATCTTTGTATATAGTAGTGTATATTTGTGATATTTTTTCCCAAAAAATGCTATGTTTGTAATGCAACTCTGTTTTTCTCCACCAGGTATATGGTGTTCTTCTTGTAAGTTGTTGCTTTGTAACAGTATTTAAGTCCAGAATCTGCTGTAAACTGAATTCTCATGTTTTTTATTGGTGATCAAAGGGGTGGTGTGATCCCAGCTTTCACCAAGTCTCCATCTCTCAGCAAAAATTTTGGTGTAGCTGAACTGTGCTTCATCATAATTCCATGCTGACAATCCTCAGAATCACAGACACAGGTTGTAACTAGAGGAACACTTGTTTGGATAAGCTTTAGCAGCTGGGGGTAGGATTTAGACAATTGCCAACAGGATCCTTTTGTCTCCTGTGTCTCCTTGGCAGTGCTGAAGGGGTTCCCCTTAGCTCAGAGGGGGATGCAGGATGTGCTCATGCATTGCCCAAGCTCACACAAATTGCTGATGGTTCAGAGCACAGGGAGGTTAGAATGGCCTCAGAATCCTCCCTTTCTTTTAGGCATATTTTCATTGCTTTGCACATTTAGGTCTTTTTTCCCACCCCAAAAGAAATCAATAGAGTCCTTATCCTCAGTCTGTGGGTGCTGCCATAGTGTCACTCGTGTGGGGCACTTGAATTCCCACACAGTGCACACTGTAGATGTAAAATATTTCCCAGCTGTCGTGTATAAACTGCAGCATTGTGAGGCAGTGAATCCTGATAAATCCCGAGCTTTTCTGAAAAATCTTTATTTTTCTTCCATTGTGTGGTGTTTCTGATAATTGTCTTGTGTCTAAATATTTCTATTTTCAGTCAGTAATGCTTCAGCTTTCGTTTTAGGTTGTTTGTATTAAAAGAATTTCCTAGTTTTGACTTGTCTTGAATAGGCTGAAAAAAAATTGGTGCTTTTATAGTTTCCATGTGAAGGGGTTTTTATTTTATGTTCTACTAGTTGTTTGTTTTTCCTCTACAGTGCTTCATCATCTGTCATTCCTCAATGTATACACGATGATAAACTCCCTGTCCCTTTTAATGGGAGTTGAGAATGCTTTGCTTCTTTCAGGATTGGTGCCATATTACCAGGAAAATGTATTGATTTGGTTGACTGCCAGTGTGTGATGCATGACAGAAATGAGAAATTGAACTTTCTGAACGTGAAGTAAATCGTGCTGATGATGATATATAAATGTTTGGGGAAAAAGCAATCAATCAGATGCTCTCTGCTGGCAGCAGAGCTACATACAATTTAATATATAGTAAACCAACAGTTGTTTTACAGTCTAAATCAAATAGTGTTCTGTGCTAAATTCATATTCTTGCAGAGATTACTTGGAACATTTTTGGGGTTTAGTATATGCTTTTTTTTCTACTATACCAACATGGGGTCTGATAATTTAGAAATATTGAATTGACTTTATTAATTCTTGTGTTTGTTTTTTGGTTTTTTGGCTTTTGTGTGTGTGTGGGGGGGGGGGGGTTGTTTGTTTTTTGGGGGTTTGTTTGCTTGTGATTTTTTGTTGTTGTTTTTTGGGGTTTTTGGTTGTTTTATTGTTGTTGTTTGGGGGGTTTGTTTTGTGTTGTTGTTGTTGGGGGTTTTTTGTTTGGTTTTTTTGGTTGTTTGTGTTTTTGTTTTGGGGTTTTTTTGTTGCTGTTTTCTTTGTTTTGTTTTGGTTTTTGGGGGTTTTTTTGGTTGATTTCTTGTGGGCGGTTTTTTGCCTTGGATGGGTGTTGTTGCATCTGCTAAAGTTGCTCCCTATGAGACCTCTTAGAAGCCTCACTGAATGTGGCTTTTACTTCATTCAAGCCATTTTAGAAAAAGAATTATGATGTTTTTTACAACTAAAAGCCAAACATTGCCAGTGCTGATGTTTCACCTCAGGGACAGAAATTACATCAAACGCATGCTGTTTTATCCAGCCTTGGGATCAGAAGTTACCTTAAGCTGATGTACAGTCGCTATCTGGAGATGGGATGTGTGTAGTTTTAATTTGCTTTTAAAGGTCTGTTTTGTTGATACATTCATGTAATATATCTTAAAAAAAAATACAGACCCAAGGAATATTAAAATACACCTAGGATTGCCTTTTGAAGTTATATTTGGAAGGACCTGTGTCTGTATATTTATAAATGGTTTAATTTTAGAAATATATTTCATATGTTTTGAGTTAATGAACTGTTCCATGTGATGTCAGAAGAGATGTGTATCTCACTTGTTTATTCCTGTTTTTATAGATGGCTATACAACAGATGACATTGAGTTTTACTGGCGTGGGGGTGATAATGCAGTCACAGGAGTGACAAAGATCGAGCTGCCACAGTTCTCCATTGTAGACTACAAGCTTATCACCAAGAATGTTGTTTTCTCTACAGGTTTGTGGAGGGGAACTTAAAAGGGGAGTTCTTTTAAAGACTTTCAAAACTGGATTAATTTTCACTGTGAAGTTGAGGAGCAAAACTTCTATAAACAGGAATAAAATAGAGCTGTGAAATTGGAAAGCAGAAGATTTTATTACAGCTTCCATAGTGTGTAAGGCATAATTCATTAACATGTGAAAAGGGCACGGTAATCTGGCATGTTAAGGCTCATCAAATGAGCTGTATTTTCTGTTTTCCTTTGAAAACTGATTAAGCCACTTACACACCTCTGTGCCATAAACCCAACCCAGAGTGTAGGAAATTTAGGAACCTTTTTCTCCGTGCTTTTAGGCGTTCCTTTTGCCAAGTTGGGGGTGTATTAGACTCATTATTTTGTCTTCAATGTAAAATCTTTAAAGTACTTGTTCCAGGATTTCCAATTTAGCCTATTCTAGGAAGTGTATGACTTTCTCAATGCTGAAAAGATGCTTTCTGAGATGGAGCAGAAAATCAGATTGTAGTTAATGAAATAAAAACAAAGAAACAAACAAAAACAACAAAAAACCAAACAACAGCAACAAAACCCACCAAGAAATAACTAACATATTTCAGTGACATTAAATTATTCAAGAGAGGCAAGAGTTGGATTGGGCTGTTACAAAGAGATGTTTTCTACCTACTTGAGAAACACATTGGGTGTCTTAAAAAATATTCAAAATTCACTTTCCAGATATGGGTAGAAATCATCTTTGGAGGGAAGGACTGTACATCCCAAATTCTGCAAAAACAAGCAGAAATGGTACTTGAAGAATGATTTCTAGGCACTGATATTAACAAGCGTGTCATACAATACAATATTTCTGGTGTCCAGTGACAAGAGACAAGTGTTGCATTTCTTGGAGGGAAGTTTAGGATAAGGGTTACACTGAAGCTGGCATAGGACAGTTTGTCAGGGAAGAGATTTTTCTGAGCTTTATTGCTCTGATGTGTATTTTGGCTGTTGATTGTTGAATGTTATGATTACCAGCAGATATGCACCTAGAGCATCCTTTATCCTTAGCATAAATGCTTATTTAATCCCAATTCTTGCTAGAAGTTCTGCAGAACTTCTGGATCTGAGTGTACTCTATGTTGCATGAAACAATAAAACCAAAATGACAGAAAAGAAAAATGTTTTCAGGCATTCTACAAATAAATTATGGCCATACCAAATATTCTCTTTTAGGTGCCTACCCAAGGCTGTCTCTCAGCTTTAAACTTAAGAGAAACATTGGTTACTTCATTCTGCAGACCTACATGCCTTCTATTCTGATCACTATCCTGTCCTGGGTTTCCTTCTGGATTAATTATGATGCTTCAGCTGCAAGAGTTGCTTTAGGTAGGCATTTTTACACATCTCATGCAGTGTGCATTAGCTGAATGGTTTTTCTAGCTTCTGGCTGAGTGGATAGTGCACGATTTGAAAATAAAAAAATATCTGTTAGATCTTTTTATGTCTGCCTTGTTAAGCTTTGTATTATTTGAATCATCATTTAAATCATCAGAATTTGAATAAAAATCAAAGTGATTTCATGTCTGAATCAGCTAACTGTATAATAATTGTAACCAAAATTAGCCTAATTGTCTTAACATATTCTGTTGTTCTTTTGCTGCTTGTTTTTTCTCTGAAGAGAATGCACTTTGTTTGCTTTTGCCCATGGCAGTCCAAACACACATTCAGCACTGTGTTATGGATTATAAATTGCTTTTCCTTTCAGGATTTAAATAAATATTTACTAAGGTTGTATAGCTCACTTGTCCTTATATTGAGGCAGGAGGCTGTGCCTAAAATCCCATGTCCAGTTCTAGGCTCCTCACTTAAAGACAGACATTGAGGGGCTGGAGTGTGTCCAGAGAAAGGCAGAGGAGCTGGGGAAGGGTCTGGAGCACAAGTCTGATGAGGAGCAGCTGAGGGAGCTGGGGGGGCTCAGCCTGGACAAAAGGAGGCTCAGGAGGGACCTTCTCAATCTCCAAAACTCCCTGGAAGGAGGGTGCAGGCAGCTGAGGGCTGGTCTCTTCTGCCAAGTAACAAGTGAAAGGACAAGGGGAAATGGTCTCAAGTTATGCCAGGGGAGGTTTAGATTAGATCCTAGGGGAAATTTCTTCACCAAAAAGGCTGTCCAACCCTGGCAGAGGCTGTTTCAGGAAGTGGTGGAATTATCATCCATGAAGGGATTTAACAGATGTGTAGAGTTGGTGCCTGGGGACATGGTTTAGTAGTGGACTTGGCAGTGCTGGGTTAAAGATTGGATTCAATGAACTTAAAGATCTTTTCCAACCGAAACAATTGTAGGAGTCCATGATTGTTTTTTCCTTTCTATTAGCTTACATTCCAAAAACAAAATTATTTCCCTAATTAATCTCTTAGCTGGTTAAAAATATACTTATGGAATTCAACTACTGTTTGCTTGATGGAGCTCAATTTATTACAGGTGTAATATTTTTTATGCTATGCAAAAAATCCAAGTCCAAGACAAGGACTAAACAAGATATTCCTGAAAAAATTCAAACACAAAAGGGAGACCTACAAAGGGTGGTGGCAAGGTCAGGTAGTCTGTGAGAAATACACAAAAAGAGTTTAAGCATCCAGGGATCAGGTTAGGTAAGCTAAAGCCCTAAGACAGAACTAAATCTGTCCAGGGACATCAAAGGCAACAAGAAAAGCTTCTATAGGTACATTGATGCTAAAAGACCATGAGGGAAAATAGGAGTCCTCTCTGAAAGGAAATAAGAGGCCTGGATACCAAGGATCTGGAGAAGACTGAGGTACTGAACACCTTTTCAGTGCCTTGCTCCCATGGACAAATGCTCCAGACATCTTGCCCAAGTTGCATAAGGCAAAGGCTGGGACTGGGAGAATGAAGAACCATCTGCTTAAGGAACCTTGTTTGAGACCATCTAAGGAACCTGAGGATCCCAAGCACAAGTCCATGGGACCTGATGAGATGCATCCACAGGTCCTGAGGGAACTAGCTTATAAACCGGCAAAAACTCTATCCATCATGTTAGAGAAGCCATGGCAGTCTGGTGAAGTTTCACTGACTGGAAAAGTGGAAACAAAGACCCCCTTTTTAAGAGGGGCAAAAAAGAAGACTTGGGGAACTACAGAACTGTCAGTCTCACATTGGTGCCTGTCAAGGTCATGGAGCAGATCCTCCTGCAAACTATGCTAAGGCACATGGAAACTAAGGAGGTGACTGATGAGAGCCAACCTGGCTTCACTACGGGCAAGTCGTGCCTGACAAAGTCTGTGGCTGTCTACAACAGGGTCCCAGCACTGGTGAAATGAGGGAAGACCAACTGATGTCATCTACCTGGAATTGTGCAAAGCATCTAATGCTGTTGTGTATGAGATCCTTTTCTCTAAACTGCAGAGTCATGGATGGACCACTCAGTGGATAAGGAATTGGCTGGATGGTTGCACTTAAACTGTTGCAGTCAGCAGTTTGATGTCCAAGGGGAGACCAGTGAGAAGTGTCCTCAGGGGTCTGTTTTGGGATTGGTGCTGCTTAACATCTCTGTCAGCAACATGGGCAGTGGGATCGAGGGCATCCTCAGCAAGTTACCAAGCTGTGAGGAGCTGTCCACATGCTGGAGGGAAGAGATGCCATCCAGAGAGACCTTAACAGGCTGGAGGAATGTCACAAAGATAATTGTGTGACTGGAGCACCTCTCTCTATGAAGGCAGGAAGTTGAAATTGTTCATCCTGGAATGGAGAAGGCTCCATGGAGACTTTAGAGCACCTTTGAGAGCCTAAAAGGGCTCCAAGAGAGCTGGAGAGGGACTTGGGACAAAGGGGAATGCCTTTAAACAGACAGCATGGGGATTTAGATTAGATGTTAGGAAGAAATTCTTCACTATGCTAGTAGTGAGACAGTGGATCATGTTGCCTGGAGTTGGGGCTTCTCCATCCCTGGAAATATTCAAGGCCAGGCTGGATGGGGTTATGAGCAACCTGGTCTAGTGGAAGGTTTGTTGCCCATGGTACTAGATCATTTTGAAGATCCTTTCCAACCCAAACCTTTGTAGGAGTCTATGAATATGGACAAAGGTTAGAAATGTCTTTTTTCCACCAGGGGAAAAAAAAAATTATTTTTCTATTCTGGCATTTGAATAGTACGAATTATTATTCTAGAAAATTAAAATTATTTCAGTCACCAGATTTCTCAATCCTTTTTTCCAGGAATCACAACTGTGCTCACAATGACAACAATTAACACCCATCTTCGAGAGACTCTTCCCAAAATTCCATATGTGAAAGCCATTGACATGTACCTCATGGGATGTTTTGTCTTCGTTTTCATGGCTCTGCTGGAGTATGCATTGGTCAACTACATCTTCTTTGGCAGGGGACCTCAGCGTCAAAAGAAAGCAGCAGAAAAAGCTGCCAGTGCCAACAATGAGAAGCTGCGAATGGATGTCAACAAGGTAAACTGTAACGGGGATAAATTTTTTAGCATTTCCCCAGGAAGGCAGACTCTCACTTCTGTCAGACAATGCTTTAAAATGTAATTTCTTGTAGAAAATGAGTGGAGTGGAATTATGGTGACCTTGTCTTAGCTCTGCAGAGCAGTGTACTTAGCTACCTCAGCAATGAATGCTGCCCTCTAGCCTGGAAAGCTGAATGACTTGTTTCTAAAGCATGCAGTCAGTGAAGCTTTACTGAGAGATGTTTTCTTAGTCAGAATGCAGACTTGAATATGAACAATCTGTTTCCAAAGGAAAAAATCCAAAATGATGGCTGTATATTCTAGTAAGAGCTGTATGGAACATTAGAACTAAAACCTAAATTTAACCTGCTTTCATAAATCTTTCAGATGAGCTGGATAAGAAATATTTGCTACAGAAATGTTTAAAGCTTGACATAAAGTTTGCATATTTTCAATGTATAATGGGCCAGGATACTATTGACTAAATGAGGAACTTCTCAGAAATAAACCACCAATGTACTGTGTACTTAATTTTGAATCTAAAAGTGGCCCCCTAGGGATGGAGAATTGAGGCAGACAAGATATTTGCCAAGATACACACTTCTGGGAAAAGTATCCATTATGCTTAATGAAAATGGGGCACTTATCATAAAGCACTTGTAATTTATCACTTTGACCATTTTGGGATGAGTTTCACACAGTGGCAAATCTGTGCTGAATGCAAAAATGTACTCAGTCTGAAATGCATAAACTTTTGTACACATGCAAAATTGGAAAGTTAAATAAGGTTGAATTATCTTTGGGGGTTTGGAATTTTTTTGTGGGGGGTGAGTGTATTGTTGGATTTCTTTTGTCAGGGGAATCTCTTCGAATTGCAATTAATCATGATGGTCCAAGGAGAAAAAATCAAAATCAGAATTAAAAAAAAAAAATCTACATTAGAAAATAACAAGGAGTTATTTGTCAATTGGAAACTTAAGTTTTATACAGCTCTAGAAGTGAAATTTCTAATGTTTGTTCAGGACCTTTACACATATGAAGGGCCTGCAGACAAAACAACTTTGTTCCAAAAATCCGTCACATGTTGATAGCACAAAATAGTTGTATAGGTTATAGGTTATAATCTTTTAAGAAGGAGAGTTATATCACTGTGGCTCAGATCTCATCCATTCATGGGTTTATATTTTTCTTCTTGATTAGAGAGAAACATTTTTTATTGAATGAAGGCATATTCATTATGATGAGATTCATTTTGATGTTATGTTACCACATATCATCTTTTACCATTGTAAAGTTCATGAAGACACTGTAACATGTTTTTATTTCTATTGGTGAGTTTTTATTTAATTTGTCAAGCTTTTTTTTTTTTTTAATTTCAATTTTACTTAAAATAAATGCTTAAAACTACACTGTAAGTAATTTTGTAAGACTAGACCTGCATTTACCTGAAGTCTTTCCTCTAACATCAATAGGAATTTAAGATCCATAGGTGTCAGAGCCACCACTAGCTGAGGTGTATTTTTGTGCCTTTTGTTTCACTTGTGTTTCAATATTCTTGTTCATACAATAGATCTTTCAGCTGTGTAACAGAATAGCCGAAGTCCAGTGGCAAATTGCTGATCATGAAGAAGAGTTTGAAAGCACTAATTGGTATGCTAATCCAATTCAATAGGCAGAGTAAATTAATTCCAATAACTGTTGCAGAAATTTACCAGCCTACAGGATTGCCACAAAGTTTACCGTGGAACACAAGTAACAACTTCACGTGATTTGTATTTTTTTTTTATACTGAGCCTTTCACTTAATATACTAGGTCAGCGTGGTTAACAGTCTATGGCAGTTCTGCTCTGGTATCCAGATCCACTGTGATCTGATAATCAGGTTTGCAATCCTTTAAGCAATAGACAGGGTGTCAAATAGGAGAGGATCAGAGAACTTGTCCTGCTGTGTAGAGACTGCTCTGGGGAGAAGGAATGGAGCTGACAGCTGTTCTTGTTTGACCAGCAGCAAGAAAACATATTAATATTTAATGGACCTGAATATTTTATCTATTAAAGGGAGGCAAATATATATAATTATTTTCATTTATAAGAATGAAAAATGAGTCTGAACTGCTGAATTTAGTTCAGAAGCAGTTTTTGATGAAAACCAACATATTTTAGAAATGGGATCACACAAACACTCAGTTTTTAATTAGGATCCAATAGTGAAGGACTGATTTCACAAGGTATGAGTGTTCTTTTGTGATATTATGAGATTCCCCTTGAATCACAATGTACAAGACTATGAATCCATCAGAATTAGGTACTATATGAGAGAAGATTGATGCCATGAGGAATAAACCTCAAAACATGAGGATGAAAACTTCTACACAAAACGACTTCTGTTACTGCATTCAGCATTGAGACTGTAAAACAGATGGATAAATAGTTATTGGAACTGCTGGTTGTAGCACAGCATCTTTGCTTGTACTTTATAGACCAGAAAATCTGTAATAGATTTCTTGCAATTCCAACACTCTCCTTTGGTAACAATCTCATACAACTTCGAATCAACAAAAGATGGTGAGAGGTGCTGATCAGTCCTCTCATCCACAACTGCTTGCAAAATCAAAGAAGTTTATTCATGCTCCCTTTATGCTGTTGAATTCTCTTTCATGGAGAGATTCCAGGGTGGACATGGGCACTGGTAATCTCTCTATTTTTGCTTGGTGTTATTCAGAAGATACTAGAGAGCCTGTAAAACAGTACACAAGTGCAACAAAAGCTGCTTTTCCATGACTGTGGGATCTGCTGAATCCATTGCAATCTCTTGGAGATTTGGTGACCCAGGTGTCCTGTTTTTCCATGAGTGAACTCTATCAGGTTGGCTGCAGAGCTTCCCCAGGGCTGTTCCAGATGAAACTGTGGCCAAATATTTCTTTAAATTTCATAGCATATTCATATCATATGCAAAATATGGTAGTTTGGGGTTTGTTCTGGTTCTTTGGGGGTTTTTTTGTTTTTTTAATCATGGAATAGTTTGAGTTGGAAGGGACCTTTACAGGTCACCTACTCCAACCTCATTTCAATGAGCAGGGTCATCTTCAACTTGATCAGTTTGCTCAGGGCACTATCCAATGTGACCTTGAATGGGGCTTCCTCCACCTCTCTGGGCAACCTGTTTCATTACTCTCATTAAAAAAAAAATTCTTCCATATATCTAGTTTGAATTATCACATAAGATTAGAATTTCATATACTCCATTTTCAAAGATGGTTGATCCTGCTTGAGGTAACAGAAAAGTAGAGAAGAAATTTGGCCTATAAATGCTTCTTGGATACTGGAACCTGAGTAATAAAATCATGTTGAAATTAAGAGAACAGAAAACTCAAGGAAGATTCAGACTCAGTTACCAGCAGATACCTTGCCACAGACTTGTTAAATCATATTGGACTTGCTTAATTTTCTTTGCAGTGAGTTCAGATAGAAATGACTGTATCATCATTCCACTCTTGAAACTTCTCAAACCATGTTTAGCTATTTGTTCCTTTAATCTAACTCATTATTTTTTGCCTTGTCAAGACTAGTTGTTCTTTCTGTAAAAAATCATACTGTTGCTTGTAGGTAAATCACTGGCTTTCTTCTTAGTCTAGACATCCTACATTTATTGGAGATAGCATTCACGTAATTTCCTCACCTCTCTCTTTAAGTTTATCATCTTATGTCTTGAAATGCCTTTTTTGCCTTGGTACTCTGAAATTTCTTTGTCTCTTCTGTTCTGATTGGCAAAGTACTGCAAGTGTACATAAGGACAGGTACCCTGGGAGTGGCTGATGTCTGCTTGAGGACCTAGCATGTCATAAAGTATTGTATTTATACTCTAAGCCATTTTTATGCCTTTTTATACTGTGAACTTTTGTATTTAAGATAAGAATATTGATGGTCATCAGTGTCCTTTTGGTCCTTTGCATTTCATGAATTTTCATGCTAATATTGCTGTGCTTCTTCAGGATGATTAACAGATATATTAAAATACAGGGCCAAATTCCAGCCTCTGGCTTCCCAATATCATTCACCTGTCTTCTTGCTTTGTGGGTAATTGTACATGCATCTGGGACATGTCATCTCTTATTTAAGATAATGTACCAAAGTCTTTGCTGAAATCCATAGATCATATCTGTTCTTTCAGTAGCTACATATAGATGGTCTAGGAGGATTTGGTCTAGAATCCTCTATGACCCAGTTTTTTCTTTTAATTGAATTTTTTTCTGTTGTTGTTTCCTTTGGGGATAGAAGAGGGCTAGAGGAGGGAAACAAGCTACTGTCATATAACTCTTCAGGTTTTCTTCTTTTCTCCAAGAAGATGATTCACCTAACCACAGTTGGCGTGTAGAACCTGGTACAACTGAAAATGATTTCTTATACAGACCCCAGCCATTTAAAAAAATTTCATTTCTGTTATCAGAGCTCAGATAATGAGTTTCTTGGTGCTCTCTCAGAGCTGATTTATTCCCCTTAAAATTTTTCCAGAATCCAGGAGCCATTATTTTTTATTAATTTTTAAATTTACTCTTTATTTGTTGTTTCTAATAATTTGACCTTGGATGTTTCCATCTTGGAACTCTGATTTAGATGGGCTTGCTGATGCTGACCATTGTGATGAGTCTGATATATCTTCTAGACATTTGCTGTCTGATCACCTCCCAAGTTCTATATTTTCCATATGTTTTCCTGTGTTACCAAATTTCCTGCCAGCCAGCTGCATATGCTGCTGTTATGTCTATTGGATTCTATTGCTGTTTTTTCTACAGTTGCTCATCTGACTCATTTGATCCAGACTACTGTGTACATTAACTGACTACTCCGGAGGTGTAGGTAGGGTGAAAATGCCCTTCAACATCAATTAAATGTGTTTGTCATTCTGGATAGATCAGACAACCCCTGTTACAGTGGTAAAACTGGGACTCTCACTTTAAAGACCCTGGTAAATGAAAGGCTGGCTCTTCTTCCTCTGGAGAGAAGTTCTTGCCATCGGTACGTTTGACAAGAGGTGATTCCCATGGAAAAGCAGCTCTGTGCCCTCCTCTTCCACAGCATCAGAGGCTGAAGTGTGTCAGGCAGCAGAGACAATACTTGCTGTGAGTATTGAGAGCACTCCCTACATGAAGGCTCTCATTTAAGAAGAGCTACAGATCT
Organism: Chaetops frenatus; assembly: GCA_013400775.1. Lineage (NCBI taxonomy): Eukaryota > Metazoa > Chordata > Aves > Passeriformes > Picathartidae > Chaetops > Chaetops frenatus. The sequence goes on from VZTR01025583.1 coordinate 725,671, forward strand.
GTCAGGCTTTTCTTCAGCATCACTATTGTTTCCTTACCTAGAAACAGGATATGATGCTTCTTTTTTTCAACTCAGGTATCAAGCCTTACAGAGGCATTACCACATAATGTTTTAATGCACCTTTCTTCCATTTCTAGTCTTTCTAATTCTTACCTGTTATGTCATTCAGGTAGTGTTTAAGTTATTTCTAAATTATTTAAATTTTAATTTATAGTTAAATCATCTAGGTTTATAAGAGTTAATTATGGCAAATTAACATGCCTTATACAAAATTTCTTAGCTATATTCTTTCAAATAATTTGGTTTGCTACTTCACAGAAGCAGCATTATGCTTTGCATAATGTAAAATACATGTAAATACACTGAATGTGGTTTTAGATTGGATGCAATTGCAGTAATCATTAAAGTCTACATGTTTCCAACCTAGCTTTAAGCACAGAGAATGCTCCAATGAACAAGCAATATACCTGAAGTACACTATGACATAAGTCACATAAATAAAACTACCTTTAATTTTGTAATCATACTCTGTTATTGTGAGCAGTAACACAGCAATTTCCCTCTGGGAAAGAGGGGAAAATGTCAGTGTATTATGCAATGCTTTGTAAAACTGTTTATACAGATTTATTCAGTCATTTTCCTTAAATAAATGTAAAGTGACATTGCTAACCTCTGCATGTTTAGATAACATTTCTTTTCTGAATACAAACACTTTTTTTAAAATATACTGAGTGTATTTTTAAAACAATGAGTAATTCTTTATTCAGATCTCTTTGTATTACATAAGGTATTCAGTCAGCACACCTGAAAGGGACAGTGCATTGCTGCTCATAGTGCAAATCATGAACAAGGGAAGTTGTCAGACTAATGGCATTTTTTGATCCAAAATTTGGGCACCAAGAACATGGAATGTCAATATGATAATGAGTTTAAATACTTATTAATAGATTTGAATACAAAAGAAGTGTTCTTGAAAAATTGATGAAGGGCTTAGGGAGCTAAGAAGGTTTAAACAAATGCAGGTATCTTTGCATTTCATTGTCCTCCTGGCCCACTGTTGTTGTATCTGGATTAGTACAGGGCTGCTAAAGGAGGTGAGATGGCAAGCCAGCAACAAAGAGAAGCTTAACCTCCCCTCAGGTGCACTTGATCATTTTCTTCCCCTTCAAGTTTTCTTAGCTGCTGCTTTTTTTCCTACAGCTTTTTGACCAGGCAAAGGAGTGTGACCAAATTTAGCAGGACAAATTTAATAGTTTTCCTGAGATCTTTCACTCTAAGGGGACTCCACTGTGTTATCAGAGCTTTGAAACAAATAAGAACATGCAATTACCTGTTTCACAAGTGATTACATCTATTATTTCAGCTATGCAATTGGGAGGCTGAGGATGGACTGGCAGTTGTGCAATCTAGCAGGGAAATGGGGCTCCAACAGCACCCTCCTTCCTCAGATGCCCATTTTCAGATTGCCTGTCTAGTGTATGGCTGCTCTTGGAGCAGGGAGACAGAGAACTTTCTAGCCCATTGTGCCAGAAATGCCCTCTGTTACAGCTGCACACTTGGAAATGGCACAGTCAGCTCAGATGCTGATGTGCTACCTGACATTTCCCATGACAGCTTCTAAACTTCTTTTTACCACTTTACTGGAGAATAATTGGAAGAGCCTGTACATTTTTTTTTTCTCTGTCATATCCATAGATGTCTCTAGAAAAGGAGGGGTGAATTAGATGAAGGAGTGTGTTAACCTGAGCCAAAGCTGCCAAAAAACCTGTGGCATTTTGCAGCTTGTGATGGCTTTCAGTGCACTGCAAGCAGACAAGGTCACTCTTCAATTTTCAGGCTGTGGTGTGAAGATGCATTAGCAGGGCTGTAGGCCCGAGATAATAGACCTTGCTCCAAAGCAATGCTCCAAAACAATTAGGCTTGGCTAATGCCTTTATTTCCCCACTGATTTGCTGCTGGCTTGCCACTGGCCTTTTCAGTTCATAGCAATATTTGTTCATTTCTATCTGAAGAAATCATATAGTGCATCTTCAGGGAGAAGAAACTATTGCAAAGGTACCTAAAACCAGTCAGTACCTATTACATAGAATGTCACTTTATACCCTATGGACTAGAGGTACTTGTAGTATAAAACATGAGTAAGCATATATAATATGTTTACAATAAGATGTAACAGCTTTTGGTAAAAAGAGGATTTTTAAACCTGTTATATGCAGACTCTGTTAATAAACTGAACAGGATATTAAAACACTAAGGCAACAGGAAGCTCTTAAAATTTCAGTCTCAAATCCTTACTGCTCTATATTGCTGGAGCTAATGCTGCCATTGTCCAGATGTCAGTGAGAGAATTCATCCTCTTTCTTTCTCTCCCAGGAGAGTTTTCCGGTTGTTTGCAGTACAGGGAAAGCTGCACAAGGACTGACAGTTGATCCAGGGTCAGAAGGTATTCCTTACACAGCAGTTTATTAAGGACATGTAATAGAGTAGGCATGGATTATAAAATTTTAGCCTTTCTCCTAAATTTACATTCATTCATCCTCAAGGAACAGCTTGCATATGAAACAGCCAGCAATGCACAGGGTGCTTGGCCAGCCTCTTCATGTTTTATCAAACCAGGGTTTGGATAGGAGTGAAATTTGAGGAGGTTCCAGTTTTAGCTTACAGCACTTTGCAGAAGCAGTCAGAAGGTGATTTGTTTCCACAATCTGTGCTTGTATTCCACATGACATCTGAGTAAAGGTCAAGTCAACTGCATGAGGCTTTTTTTCTCCAGTCATGCTCCTTTGAATGCCATATTTAATTAATGTAAGACCAATGCATGTACATTTGTTTAAAGCACATTCTCCCCTCTTGCTTTTGTACTGCATCTACAGCCTGTGACCCTGAGCAGAACACAACTTTTAGTTCATAAAAGAATCCCTTAGTGCAGTTCAGGTCATTATATCAAGTTGTGAAGAAATAAAATAGAAAAAAAAGACTAATTATGTACAGTCAAGTAGAAGACGTGTATGTAGCTGCAGTCCAGAAGGTGTGTCTGGCTAGGGAATTTGGTGAATTGATTTCCTGAAACACATCAGCTCTAAAGAGTTTGTCAAGGTTTAATTTAGTGGCCAGGACCTGGCAAATTGCTATTCAAAACATAAGTTGCAACTGCAAGTAACATGTGCTAGAGAAGGTAACCTAGTTGTGCTCATGAATTTTGAGATCACTGGATTATGTACACTTGGATGTCACTAAGTGGTAAAAATATTATAACGTTGTTACAGTGACTGTTTTTCAGCCTCTTTATTTAAATGAGAACACATTCTAAAGACTCCATCCTTTAGATGCATTTAGAGGCATCTATTTAGACATCAAGAAATTGAATAATTACTTTTTTCTTTTTTTCTTTTTCTAAAGGATGTTAGGGTTTGTATTGCTTTCACATATGTTAGATCTAGTGAAACAGTCAAGCTGGCCTGTGAAGACCTATGTTTCTTGATAAATTCACTTAGTTACAAATTCTTTTGGGTTCCACTGCTTTCCCAGAATTCTGCATATGGAGGAAGATAGACACCAGGTGTTAGTTTCATGTAACTTAGGAAAACATTAGTTAGGTAGATTGGTCAGATTATGCCTAAACTCAATTATGTGTATATAGAGAGTAATATATGTCTATATATGAACAGATCTTTTTTACTCCTTAGAAACTAGATTTAGGAATACTTCTGTAATGATAAAAGGTTGTACTAGAACATGGAATTTTATGTCTTTTTTTTTATTCTTATGTCTCTATTCCTCTTTTAAGAAATGTTAGAAACTTGAATATAGTTTTCTTGCCCAAGTAAAGACTTGAAAAGGCTTCTCCCTGAACTTAGTGCATCTTACAGCTGTGTGCAAAAAGCTCTACATACCTGTCCTTGCTCCTGTTCTGAAAACAAGCTCCACGTTCTGGTCATGTGCTTGTCAGAAATGGTAATGTGGTTGTGGTTCTCATTGTGGCCTGAAGGATGCAACAGTAAAGGTCACAGAGCCTATATCAATATGATTTTTTTCATGTAATGGGTTTTTTTTGATCACTTGCTATCTATGTATTTTATAAGTATTGAAAGTATAATATGTTTATCTAACTGAACTCAAGTTTAATTGAAATGTACAGACACAAAAAGCCACCATGTCATGAAGAAAACTATAATCTAGTTTTTATTTTCCATGGAATTAATGCATATACAAAACCAATTAAAGTAGAATACAAATTGTTTGTACATAATATTGGTATGTATTTTGCATACACAGACATTTACTCAGAAACATGTCTTGGTGAGAAAGTTTCTTCATTCTTGTCACTCATTTGGAGTTAAGTGAAAAGATGTTAGACTCTCCCCAAAAAAGCAGGCTATCAGTGTGCAAGTAAATCATGCAGGAACATTTTACTTTAGTCTGCTTTTTTTTTCCCCCATAATTTTCAAGCAGAAGAATTTTCATTTTAATATTGTCAGGACTAGTCCTCCAAGCCTTGCAGTATCTATAGCTGTGGAACTGCCACTGTTTCAGGCTTCTAAATCTGCACTAATCATGATCATATGAAATACTTTTCTGGATCTTTTTTAATTTGGACATTTGTTATAAAATGTTAGAAATTCATCTTTCTTTTCTTTGTAACAAAATCTTCTCAGTGATTTTTTCCATAGAAAATTCTCAGGAATTTCTGTTTAGTTCTGTTGTTGTTGATTAATTAGTTGCAGTTTCTCTCCAGAGTTTTATCCTTGGACCTCATGCTGTGTCTGAACATGTTTCTCTTTGGGCTGGGCCCAAGAATTATGTCGTCCCCCAAACCACAAGCATAAATCTGTTGACAAGTGAGTATATCATGGTCAGATGGATGAAACTGGTAGACTGCCATTCAGTCCACCCACTCTCATGACAAGGATGTGCTGTATAGTTCTTTGCACATTATATTTGGCTTTAAACAAGAAAAATAACATCTTTAGTATATTTGCAGAAGCTGTTCTAGAGGAGCAACTTAACAACCTTATTTTTACCGTCTATTTCATATTTCAAAACCATAACTATATCCAAATTATACCCTAGAAATTTTGCCAGTTGTGATGATAATCATGTGTTTGATACATTTTTTTATCTTTCATGAAACTTTCTTATATAACCAATTCTGTTCTGTTTCTTCAGTAGATTGTTGGTGCTAGATATATATGCTAAATTGTATTTTGTAAGACACCATAATGGGAGACTTACGATTGTCATGAAGGCTTGATGAAAATTTGATTTTATTTATCACAGATGGAAGAGAGCAGCTTTTATGATGCAGATTCTTGCTGATGTATTCTTCATTTATGTAATCTTCGAGGAAATTGATTGTATACATGTAAATTGGATGATATTTTAAAGAAGAGATAACAAATAACTTTGTCAGAGCAGTATTAGTAAGAATCTGGACTGCCTAACACCTTGGTTTTTGTGAAACAGTAGGATTTAAGCTGTTGTTAATTGCTACCCCAGAAGCCTTCTGTTCCAGATCACCTGCCTTTGCTTCCTCCTAAATGTGTCAGTAGCAAAAAAATTCTTGATGAAAATTGTATTTGAGAAGACACTGAGATAAACTTCAGGCTTTTTGGATTCTGTGCAGTGGTTTGAACAAGTTCATATTTCAGGAGTTTTATTCAAATACCATCAAACCAAAGATGCTTTAGTCTCTCACATTTTATCTGGGCACTCATTCTTCAGTGCCTTAAAAGCAGAACCCCATGTTGAAGTAATGGAGCTGAACAGAAAGTTGTGTTTTCAACCATTTCTCCAGAATCCTACAATACTTGCAACTAAGTTATTGATGCATTACTAAAGATAATGATCCAGAAGTCACATATATCAGAAGGTAAAACTGGATGTCTGGAAAATGATTTACAAGTATTTAGAATAATGTTAAAGCTCTAAGTTCAGANGAAGCAGGGTGTGCTTAGATTTTTAGTCTTTAAAAGGTCAAGAACCTGAAGAAAATCATTCTGTAATTTGCAGTTTCTCTGAGTTTTCTGACCTGAAACCAAGTGAAGCAACCTGAAATTAGAAGTCTGCTCAATTTTACTGTCCTCTAAGTGCATTCTTTGTAGCCTGACCCAAATCTTAGGTGTATAACAATTCATGCTAGCCTGGTTTAATAAACAGCAACTGCAATACTGGCAGTAAATTGAGTTTTGTATGGACAGTGGAAATGCAGAGGTTTTCACATTGTTGAAGACATTGTTTCACATATGCATTTTTTGAAATATTAGGCATTTGTGTCTTATAAATTTCTATAGCTTTGTCTCAGCAGACCGGCTTATCATGTCAAAAATACTGATATAGCTTTAGGCAAGGGCCTTTTGAAAATCATTAATTGTTTTTTCATCCAGAGTGAACCCAGAAGCAGCTTACACAGAGCTATCTACCTCCCACACATTGCCTGTGTAGTGAGGGCTATCCCCAGAGCTCAGTGGTTCCCACTCAATAAGTCAAACCTTGCTGATGAGGTGGAAGATCCCTATTACACATAAGGTGTGTGTCATACTCTCACCTGGCCTTGCTAGAGCTCCTGTGAGTAGTCAGGAATGGCATGGTACTGGTTTTCCAAGCAAACCTCAGCTTTTGAGAGGTGGGAAATTGCTATAAATGGTAAGGTCTTTATAACAAATTAAATTATATATCTAGACACGTCCTGTAAGTCTTCACTGAGAAAGGGATCTTTATTTCTGTTTTCATTTCTTAAGAAAGTCACTTCGCAGGACATACAGCTGCTAAATTTCAGGTTTTAATCTTTGTAATAGACTGGGTACTTCCAGTTTAGACTTCATGGTTTAGCTCAAGAGATTTTGTTTCTGTCTAATG
>VZTR01025583.1:734206-748629 GCA_013400775.1 Chaetops frenatus
CCCTCCCTTTTTCCCTCCCTTCCATGAAAAAATTATTATTCAGTTATTCTTATGGTCAATTCATTGTTCCATATACAGGAGGGTCAAATTAGTGCTCAAGAAACAGCTGAACTTTGTGGTGTTTACCTGGGTATTGTAACACTTGAAGGTTCGCCCATCACTAATATTGACTGTATTTTGCATTATTTCTTCTGAAGAAGTCTTGGAATTTTGAAAAATGCTGTGCTTCAACTCTGATAGGAGTGTGATATGTACAGAAGAAGACATTTTTCCCTAGAGATAGTTTAGACTATTGCTTGATGTTTTTTCTGCCCAGCATCACTAATCTTACTAACTGCTTCCAAGATTATCAGATATCTGCAGCATTTTGCTGCATTAAGAAAAAAAGTTAACTGGAGTGATATCATGTCACTGAAACATGTCTGTGTCTGACTCCAGCAGACTAAAATAGCCTCTCTTGCATGTGTGTTGCATAGAATGTATGCAAATATGTGAAGAGCACTCAAATTTCTAATATCATTGCAGATCAAAAGGATAAAATGCTTAAAGTAGATTCATCCTAAGAAGATTTAAGATGTGAAAAAATTGTTGGCACTAAAATCTTTCCAAAAATAGTATCCTAGAATGCAGAACACTGAGGTGAAAATAACCCAGGCTCTGGGCTAAGGGGTAAACACATTACATTAGTGGATGTTATATCAAACTTCCCCTGATGTCACTGGAACTAAAACTTCTCTTCTTAAGGTTACATGAAAATATAGAAAATGTAGTTTCCAAATGAATTTGCACCCCTCATGTAGGAAACTTACCTCTTATGTTTTTAGACATTTTGGGATCAATGAATGCCAAGTGCCTGTAATTAATTGTTTTATTTTTAGGACCCTGAGAGTCTTATGACTGGTCTGAGATCTAATAACAAAAATGAGTCCCCTTTCATTTTACCCCAAAAATCACAAAAGGATTTTCTAAATAAATGCACTCATTAGAAAATAATGTTTGAAATCCATCTTGAGAAGTTTCATAGATCTATTTGAAAGCTTTTATATAAGCAGGATATATGCTTTTGTTGGTATTACAATAGCAGAATACTACTTTTACCTTACTTCCATCCAATGCAGATGAGAACTGATTTGATGGCCTTCCTGGATAGAAAGAGTGTTTCCTCACTAGGCTTAATATCATGCTGCAGAATTCTTAAAGTAATTTTTCTTGAGTTCCAGCTCAAATTTCCCACTTTTCCAGTGCTTTTCAAGTAAAGATTGATTTCTGTAACACACTAGGAATTTCAAAAATTTCATGTGGCTTTGATGAAAAGCAAACAAAAATGAAAGTTTTTGGCTGTTTCACATTGAGTCATGACATTTGATTTAAAACTAAAGTATAATGAAACTGGAGGGGTGCAAACTCACACAGATCAGGGGAAAAAGTGAGAGAAAGGGAAATCTGACATCTCAGCAACAGCAGTTTTTGTGCATCACTTGAAGAGATGTAATCACTCAAATGACAGTGTTTCAGTAGGTCCAAAGTACCTTCATGAGCATCTGACTTCTCAGCTCATAGCACTGTGCAGGAGGTGCTACTAAAAAGCAAAGGGTGTAAACCCAGTTCTCTCACCTTGCCATGGTAAACATTACACAGGGGGTTTAATAATGGCAAACACAGTCTGCACTGGGCAGTGCAGGGAGGTACCTGCTGCTGACAGCTAGTTTCTAAATATTACAGAATACACTAATACCCTCTTATTGTTTAGAAATCCACAAAAGTCACAGTTTTTGCACTTTGAGTAATAATCATGGAACGTATTCTGTACATGATAAATGCAAAATGTGGCTGAGGTATTCTTAAAGGAGCTCTGGGACAGTTTTTTCTCTTATTTGGCCTGGAGTATATCTGCACCACCATCACTAATTCAGTGTAATTAATTAGCTTCTCATTAGTTATTGTTGTTTTTTAAGTACGTTTAATTAATTATAATCTGTTATCACACAATTCAAAATACATGCTTAGAGGGGAAGGCTGAGAGTAATTAGAACTTTCTAAATAACTTTTATTTGTTTTCCATAAATGGATTCTTTTTAAAATCTCCTACCAGATCTACTCCAGATTGCCTAAGAGTGGAATTTAGTTCCTTATCTTTGAAATCCTCTTGATTGTCTAAGGGGTTTCTTTACAAAATTGCTTTAATATTTTTTTCACTGAATTGCCTTTAAAAATGCATAGTAGCTAAATCTACCCATTGAAACAACTGTTCAATGTGCATTTGATGTGATTACATTCTGCATATCTTTTTTCCTTGCTTGAAGTTGCAAATCTCTGCTATTCCAGCAGTGAGGTCTCCACAGCATGCACTGTATTGATGAAATTTATTAGTACTGGGGCATGGAGTTTCCACATAGCTATAGTTAGACTATGCCATTGCCTTTCCCGAAGTAACCAGCACTCATGTTTGGAATATGGAGACCTAAAATGAGCATTCTCTTGTGCAGTGCTGTGTACCTCATTCATAGAGGCAGAGAGACCTCGCAAATAATGGAGGTTTATGTCAGAGCCAAAGATTTCATTTGAAAGAAGAAAAACCAAAACAAAGCAGATTCTTTTCCATTTGATTTCCTTCTAAAATCCCCTGAAAAATTCAATATTTGCCCCTGATATCCTACCCAGTGGCAGAATCCCACTTTCAGGAGCTGAGCTTGTTCTCTGTTCCCAGGTACTGCTTGTGCTCGCTGAACATCAGGTCTAGGGAAATACCATTTATTGCATTATACTATACTGGCCCTGTTTCTCCTTAAGCTCACCAATAAATGATAATAAATATAATCACAGCTATGCTTAAAGGCTTTTAGGCTGACATCCAATAAATTAGTAATGCTAGATACGGCCCTTATCAGCATGGCTTCAGTTTGCAGCTGACTGGGCTTCCTTTCTCTCCTCCTAAATCTGCTTTCTTATTTTTTTTTTCCAGATGGATCCACACGAAAACATTTTATTGAGCACACTTGAAATTAAAAACGAGATGGCTGCCTCTGAGGCTGTGATGGGGCTTGGGGACCCTAGGAGCACAATGCTGGCCTATGACACTTCGAGTATCCAGTACCGGAAAGCCGGCTTGCCCCGGCACAGCTTCGGCCGCAACGCCCTGGAGCGACACGTGGCACAGAAGAAGAGCCGGCTACGGAGACGTGCCTCGCAGCTGAAAATCACCATCCCTGACTTGACTGATGTCAATGCCATAGATCGATGGTCTCGCATATTCTTCCCTGTTGTTTTTTCCTTCTTCAACATTGTCTATTGGCTTTACTATGTGAACTAAGAAACGAAGCCACACGGCAAGCAAGAACTGGATTTCTCTTCAAATTGGTTGTACAGCCAAAAGTGGGACTTGGAAAAATTCTATTCAGGACAAAAAGTTATTTTAAAACACCTTAGTTGCTGGCCCACTCTATGGTCTGTTTTTATAATGTTTTGGTTGTATCTGCTAAACCATATATATGTTAAGTTGAAGTATGGACATATCCCCTTATCAAAATATAAATGCATTTTGAGTGTAAAGGCAAATTGGGTTTTGAAAATCGCTTCTGTCTCATTATCCCTCACTCTTTTTTTCTGTCTTTTATTTTTTTTTTAATGACCATTTGAATTTAGTGGTACAAATTGTAGAGCAGCAGTTGAGAAACAAGTTTTAATTTCAACAGCAGTACATGCCATTCTAGGGAAACTGGATATCCAAGGCATGCATGTGCACTTAAGAGAGTGTACTGAGTTATCATGCTTGTGAAACACATACACTTTACTTTTTAAATGTGTAAACTTGAAAACAAGTAGTGCCTATCATCTTTCCAAGATGATGATGGTCAGAGGTTTCCCAACCATATTCAGGTATTTCCTTTTATTTATTGAAATAACTGAACCTTTGACTGATAATATTGGGGTTGGGCATTTGCACAGAGGCTGAAGCAAGAAGCACTAGTTTTGTTTGTATTTTAAAGAGAGAACACATGCTCACAGTCACAATGACTGTGTTTGGGATCAATAGAGGAATGTAGGCACTGTATAAAAATGCATCAGCACTGAATGGGTAGATGCTGCTTGGTTGTGTTGGGGAAAGGGAATCTGTCCAAAGTGCCAAAATCGGTTGCCCAAATAGTAATTCTGTAGATGGCTGAAGGAAACCAGTGGTGCCCTGCCTTTCTCTAGGGCAGGGAGAGTGAGAGAGCAATCACAAGGTGCAGGGGCAAGGAGACAGGAGGCTACATATACATAAAAGTGTGTAAGTGTGTGTGTGTGTATGTATGTGTGTATATGTACACAGTGCAGGTGAATGTTGACACTTGTACACACCCTAGTGTGAAATAATCATGTGGAGTTGTGTGATTTCTTCCAAGTCTTCATCTTTCCAGCATTATGCTTCCTGCTGTTGGTTAAAGGTTCTGTACCTCTTTCAGTAGTTGAGATCTGAGCATATTTCTGTAATAGAGGTACTGACAGGGTGTCTTCTCAGTCTGGATTAGGCAATACCATTTCACATGTTGTTTTCCTTAAAGCACTGTTCTAAAGGAAAGAAATTTGTAGCAATCACTTCGAGTTTATGTATACTCTTGAATGTTTCCTGCTTTAGGGTGATTTCCATTGAAAAACTAGAAAATTTCAGTTTTTCTTTGGGGAACTTCTTGAACTAAAAGGTTGAGTTTTTTTCATTCCATTGAGCTTTATTTTTACAGGCTAAATAGAATAGAAAAAATAATTTAGACTAAAAAAATTTCGTCAGTTATTCCACTGTGGAACTTTTTTTGTAATGAAAACGGCAGTCACAAGAACTGTATAAAAAGTAAAAATTCTTGATAGCTTTTACTAGATCAGATCCCTAATATTGTTTGACACAATGTTTCAAGAAGCAAAAGCCACATCTGTTGTATCCATACTACCTCTCATCCATGTACAAATTTTTGAAAGAAACTAGAGAGTAATCATCTTTTCAGGGTACTAAAACAATTTCTTTAGAATATTTTTCACTAAGTATTTTTTTAAATTGTGTTGTTCTTACTTTAAAGGAGTAATTTTCTTACAAGTTTCTGTGGTTTTATTTTTGTTTCCCCCCCCCGATTTGATAGTAATAGGAGGAGAATATTTCTGGGAACTAATAGGGAAGTTTTCTGACTTTTTTTTTCTTAACACTTCATATCCTTATTTCGGGTTCAAATAGGAGAGGGTATTTTTGGAGCCTGAGATGGGGTTTGCAATACACCCTACCTGCCAGGAAGTTGTGTACATTCACACACTGCCTTCAGGCTCAGACTCTGCAATATGTAGAGACAGGTTTTGCTCATGTGATTAACTTCCCAAGTCAAAATTTTGCTCTTTGTTCACATGCTTAATTTGTGACTGCATTTCATGCATAACACAATAACCTTTGTAGATGCACTTGGGATTTCAGCTGATAGGTATGAGTCACGATGGAATTTTTTCCCAATTTTAAGAAATGGAGCCACATAAAAATTCAGTCTTTCTCTTCAAAGTCTGTTCTTTAAAAATGGTATTAATTATCCTAAATGAAAGCAGTCATATAGTATTCTTCTGTATAAGCTTTTCTTTCATTTCAGAAATTCCTGCCAGCTCCTTTTTTTTTGTTTCACAGAAGCAGAGTGTGACTGCAGGGAGCTCACAGCCTGTCTATGGCTGATACACATCAAATATAAAACCTTACAGGGAATGTGTTGAATCTCTGCATTGGTAACTGCTTCAGCTATTACAAAAACCACAGAGATCGAATCCTGGAACTGCACATTCACTTTTCTGAAGCTACAGTACAAGCCATAATACTCTCTGAAGTTGCTATTCAGAGAGTGAAAGAAAATGTTTGGTTTCTGCTCAGGTGTCACTAGAAAAGATAAATTATCTGTGGGGAAGGAGCACTTTTGATTTTACTATGTCCTTCTGGCTATTAATGTGATGTATAAAATTAGTAAAAGAGAAAGATTCTACCATTTTGTACTAAGGCTTAACACTGTGATATAAAAAGATGGGGGGGAAAGGCTGGTAAGGCACTATCAAGGAAAAAGCATAACTTGAGCCCAAGGTAAGCACTTACTCCTGAGATACTTGAGTGAAAGTGGGAAATGATGCCAACATATATGAGATACAGGGTTTGCTATGTGTGTGCTACCCTCCAGGTAAACTAGAATAAATTTGCTTTTACTTTAGAATTGACTGAAAATGAATATTCTAGATCTTTTTAATCATGTTAATTGTTGTTGGTTTCAATAGACAAAAGAACAAAGTTAATAATTTAGGTAAAACTTGTAATATAATTATAGTTGCACATTTTATTGTTCTATTAGACATAATAGCCAGCAATTAAGGTGTTTTTCATCTTTGTGAAATTCATGGGGGAATTATGACTATAACATGGCACAGTTTTAATGAAATCTTTGAGATCAATCTGTAAATATATACTGTACATGACTGCTAGTAAGTATGATACACATTTTCAGAACTGAAAATTCATGCAACATATTTCTGTGTTTGCATAAGGAATGTTATGTTTCTATCCTATTGCAGTTCAATGACTGGGAAGAAAGACTCAAGCAATGACATTGTGACCATTTCTTTTCTCATTCCCAGGGGAGGAAAACAGAGTCCCAGATAACAGCATGTGGCAGAGATCTTCAGAGAGTTCTTACATTCTAATAAAAAAGGCATAAAATCTGTATGGTACAAAAGCACAAAGCAGAGAAAATGAGTGGTGGTCTTACACCTGGGGAAAATATCCTATTTATTTCAGAAAAACATGCATTAAAATTAAAACTCAATTAGTTTTCACTATAATTATTAGACTGTGTTCCAATCCGATAACACAGTGCTAAACATAAGTGAAGGGATGTGAAACATTTTCCAGCTGTATGTGCATATGGACATACCCCCAAATGTCTGTATGGACATATGTGTGTATATATACACGTGCTGAGTACATTTATAAATATATATGCACACACATTCACATGTTGATGTGTTAAAGGAATAAGCTAATAATAGTTTTGTTTCTACCATCAACCAGTGTATGAATATATTTTTGAGGAANNNATAACACAGTGCTAAACATAAGTGAAGGGATGTGAAACATTTTCCAGCTGTATGTGCATATGGACATACCCCCAAATGTCTGTATGGACATATGTGTGTATATATACACGTGCTGAGTACATTTATAAATATATATGCACACACATTCACATGTTGATGTGTTAAAGGAATAAGCTAATAATAGTTTTGTTTCTACCATCAACCAGTGTATGAATATATTTTTGAGGAAAAAAGAAGACTAATGTATTTAGAAAAAAAAACCAAACAACTTACTCTACAGGGTAACTGGGCATTTCTATATCAGCAGATCAATGCTTATGATTCGTATGGAGCATTGCACCGTTTGACATGATGATAGTACTGTACCTCCTTGCATCTGCAGTTAGACTAGTCCTCACATTGCTTGCCTATTTCTTCTCTCTCTTTTTATAACAGCATTGTCCACTAGTAAGTTTTCAATACCAACAAATTCCTTAGGGAACCAAGAAAAAAAAAAAGGCAAAAATAGTAACTATTTCTAGAAAATAATCTAGGGTGGGATGGCCAGGGTAAAATACTATACCAGTAGTGATCAAAACATTTTGCTATGTGTACATAGAACATACAATGTGAGCAACCATAACTTAAGCTGAACGTGTGTAAATATTATCAGATTTCTTAAACATTTTTAACTTCTAATTTGTACTTTATGGTAAGGCAAAAAGCTAATTCTACTTATGGTTTAGGTTAATGTGTCCTAAAATTATGTAAATAATTAAATAAGCTGTAAATGAGCAGTCAATAGAGACAGTATTTGTTAGTGACTTTTTTTTTTTTTTTTTACTAAGTACAATATTTGCAGTGCTCTAGCAGAGTAATTTAAACACCCTTTTGCATAAACAGATTTGGACTCCAGATATAAAATAGTACAGGAAGTGCTGTAGTGTAAAACAGCCACTGTGGCAATCAATGTTCCTGCTGGCACAGCTGATTCTTTTGTATGGTTAAAATGCTCAGGCCACACACTCAGTACTCAGAGTAGCCAAAACAGACAGGGCCTGGTTTTCACTTCCAATAAGGCACCTTTGTGTTGCTCCAGTGAGTGGAGAGGTGAAGGCGTCCAGGGTAAGTGAGAATTCAGCTGTCAGTGATTTGATTCCAGAAGCCTGCATATTGCATCTGTCTGATTCTGAAATCTGTCTCTTATGGTATCTAAGAGTAGGCTTATATTTTTCTTTAAAAAAAAACCCCAGGATGTTTGACTGTTGTTAGATAGCATAGTCCCCCAAAGCCAAAGAATCTTCACTCCAGAAATTGTTTAAAAGGGAAATCTAAAAAGTCACTGCTTAACACCAAAGGTAAAGTTTAGTAAAATGCACTAGGAACTTTGTCTAAATTTTTAAGAAGCAAATGGAATGTTGTTGATCAAAAAGACTGCCCTATTCTACTTTGTAAAAATACTGATAATTTAAATATCCATTATATAAAATTGAAAGAGATCATCTCTACAAGAATATGCAACACTGGCATTTCATAAATATAAAATTATTTTCTTTGTAAGTGCTTTGACAAAAAATGAAACTTAAATGATGAAAAATTTCACCTCTACTTTCATATTAAGGGTTGTATTTTTTTAATGTTTTTCAGACATGAGGTCATCTATTCCAATTTGATAGCATTTTGTATGTTTTCACTGTTCCTGTCATTTGGCAGATACTCACCAGGCTGTATGGTTCATGGTCTGTCCTGTTACTTTCAGTTGAAGACAAAACGATCATTTAAAACATTATTAATTCTGACAAACTGCTTATGATTTGACTTCTATCACGTTTTTATTGGCATGGGTGTTTAAATGGTTCTGTTAGTACTGTCTTTGCACAGTTCTGAGTTATCTTTTACTTAGTACTATTTATTTCATAATGTAGTAATCATCAGCCTTACTAATGACCTTGTAGCCTTTCTTATATGCACATAATGCACATTTTCCAATGGCTAGAAAATGCAAAATACTAGTGGATATCATTGCATCAGATCTTCATGTCTTTCTCAAAAGGACTGCTAACCTCTGGGATATATGAGGTAGTAAAATGATGATTGTAAATGAGTAGCACATAAGAGATATTTTCTTGAATTTAAAATTATTGCAGCCAGTTTCAGCATGTAAATATATAATAATGTTGGCTAGTGTGTAATTCTTGAATTTAAAAATATAAATAAAGAAAACCTAAAATATGTACACGTAGTTGTGTTATGTTGGCCAGGCTCTTTTCTCAAAGCTGCAGATTTCAGTTCTCATCTGAAGGGAATAACTCTGAGTTTGGGTAAGAAAGGGACTCAGAAGTTGGGTGTTGAGGCACCTGAAATGCAGGTGTAGGATGGGAAGGGAGAACAATAACATGGTGTTAATTTTCCTGTGCAGCCCTTAGGGGGCTTGAGAATCTGGGGAGTGTAAGCAACGTACAGGGAGAAGTCTGGTGTTGGTCAGTCAGGAAATGCTGAGAGGAGGGGGGACAGATGAAAAATCTCTGAAGTTCAGTAACACCTCCTCAGCCTCAACTCTTGTGAATCTGTTACTGATGGTGAGTTGCTGGTGTCCTCCTTACAGAAACATGGAAGGGTCTGTTTGCAGGGGGATGGTATTTCCTTTTACAGTAAATGGTCGCAAATCTGAATATGTGGACTTCAGGTATGGAAGTCTCAGGTTTCATTCCTCCCTCTTCCTCCTTAGCATCTAACAGGAGAGATTCTGGATGAAAAGTTATTGTCCCTTTCAGGGTGGTGGATTTAGGAGGTTTTCCTGTCGGAGTGGTTCAGTTGAAAAACATTTCAAGGTGAGAAGAGCAGAGGAGAGAGCAGTCAGGCATGGTCATGAGAGGCTCTAACTGCTTTGGACAGGGTCAGAGCAGGAATTAGAAGTTGGGTTTCACGTTGTGCTCCAAAGAAGTAAAATGTCCACTACTACAGGTCTGGTTTTGCTGTTCCTTTCTGTCTTGGTGGAACCTTGAGCCTTAACTATCTTCAGAATTACACTTGTTTGCTGGCTGTGCTGAGTGAACAGTTCATGTTTATTAGTTTCTCTAGTTCTCTGGTGTCCCAGCTCTAATAAAGGGAAATCCATAGCTGTGTTTCCCAACTCCATGTATTACTACATGGGGGATATCACAGGGTGTTTATTGGTAGCTTTAGCTGCACATTCCTGCAGTTGATTCTTTGGCTGATCCAACCAAGGGGAGCAGATGGAGCACCAGAAACAGGAACAAATGGCCATCAGACAAAAGGCTGCCAGAGGCTAAAACTGCCAAATTCTCATTTTTGTCTGGAAATACAGACAGCAGTTGGTAATTCCTTTTGAAGTTGCCCACCTGGCTATTCTCTGTACCAGCCCCACAACAGCACTGCTTTAATGACTGCTCTGTTCTGTCTCTTTCCTGTGGATAAAAGGCACCAACTCTGCAGAGGAGCAGAGGTTGCAGATGGGAAGACTTGGGTCTTACAGATGCTGCTGAGGTGAGGAGCGGAGCTGCTGGGTGCAGGATGCTGGCTCTGTGTCAGGAGACACAGAACATGAGAAATAAAATATTCCAGACTGTTAAGGAAAGCTCAAATATTACTTCCCTCATTGTTTAAAATATCACATCTTCCTCTGAAGCTTCTGAAAAGCAGAGCAAAGTTCAGAGAAAAGACTGAAATGTCAGTACAGTTGCTTTGTTACAACTGTGATATACTGTTGCCCCTGTTTTCATGATTATTACAATCTAGGAAGTAAAGTATTTCAACTTTAAGATCAATTCATGATTTCAGAGAGTAAAAATATTTATGTTAGTTGGTGAGTGTCATTTCCAAATCAAAAATATCTATCTACTATTTCACTTGTCTGTGTTCATAAATGTATTTTATGTTATCACATCCGAACAGGAGTTATATCAAATCAACTGGCACAAAAATAAGGCTAGTAATATAGGGTATTTGAATCATTTATTTCCTTTACTCTGAGTTTTAACACTTCATGGCATGTGTAACCTGGCTTCTCCTTCATTCAGTTTACTAGATTGCAAATTAGAAACCTTAATAGCAACTTCTTATGGGTAAATTGCACTGTTGAACATATCTTGATAATCTAAAATTAACAAAACATGTGAGAAATTATCTAACATCACAGTTCTTAGTTAATGAAAGGAAAATCAGTATTTTAAAGAATGAAATTATGCATCTGTCAAATACTGAACAAATGTGAAAGTGAAATAATAGAAACTGACATATAACACATTGGAACTGCTGCATATAAATAAATGCAACATTATAACTTCATAGCAAGCATGTTCACTAGCATAAATTCTGTGGTTATCAAAATTAATGACCAGCATGACATTATTAATTCATAGTGCTTGTTATTCTTGAGGGATATCTGAAATTACTCATTTATTATAGTGTTCATATGAGTCTAATCAAGGGATGTGTTTAAAAAAAAAAAAAACCTGGATGGTCATGTCAAGAAATGTCAGGTGAAGAAAATTGCTTATACAAAAGGAGATGTGCTTCCCTTGGCTGATACTCTGGGCCAGGTTTTCTGAGGAGAGGTAGAGTGCTTGTTTCAACTTTAGGGCAAAACTTTTTAATACATCTTATTCTTGGAAAAAAAGTATTTTTTTTTGCTTTCTGACAGATTGTCAGAGCTGAAATACTGCATTCATTTTGGCACTCTAATGGCTAAGGGCATGCTTCCAGCTGAGACCATTTTTTTTAAATTTTCTTTTTGGAAAAAATATAGCCAAGGAAAGAAATTAAACTTGCTTAGGTTCCCTTACAAGCACTTTAAAAACTAAATTGTCTGAACTGCACGTTTTTTGTTCTGGTGCTGTTTTGTTTTCAGATGGGACTTTAGTAGAGCTCTGTGTATAACTTTGGGTATTTATGATCACACATTCTCACATTTCTCAGCGTGGTTGATCCCTCTGAAGTCTGCTGCTTTCTAAGCCCACGTGAAATTGGACTGTGACCTTTGAGATCTCCTTGTTAAATGTTCCCAAAGATCTTTTCTGAAGAATCTGACTGATCATGTCAGTCTTTAATCTTCAACCCTTTGTTGAAATTTCATGGCATTGATGCTTATGAAGGCACTGTGGAGAGACATCACAGGCAAGCACAGGAGCACAATGTCACGCAGGAGACAAGGGGATGAATTCCTGTCATATGCTCTCTGACAGTAGCAAAAAGGGCAGGATGTGCAGTGATAAACCCACAGCACAAAAGCTCATGTGGTCCTGGTAGGGTCAGTGCAGTTCCATTACTGAGGATGACATTTCCACTTCCGTGTCATGTAAAAAAATTGTTTCTCCAGGTGAGAAGGCATTGACAGGAGAAGGAATGGGGATAATAAACAGATCAAAACCTATATGTCAGGACAGCAAGATTTATCTGCAAGATCTGCAGAAAAATTGGATTGGTTTTGATGTGCTTCTGTGTTTTAGGTTGTGAAAAATTGAAGCATTTTTATTGCTGCTGTTGTTAGTTGTCATTCAAAAGATATCTGAATTGGAAATATGTGCCAAACAGACAGGAAAAACAACTGATGGACAGAAAAAGGGGGGAAAGGGGGAAAAAACCCCCCAAACAAACAAACAAAAAAACCGTTGTGGGGAAATCCAGCCCATTCCCTCCCATTCTCTCAAGCAGCCACAAAGTGCTACCTGCATCACCTAATTTATTTTCTTCTTTTTTCTCCCACTCACAACATACTTTAAAATTAGAAGGTTTTAAGACTAGGGAGGACAAACTTCTTTTTTTCCCCTTCCCCAACCTTAATTTTAATGTTTTCTTTCTTAGACAATTTTGGAAATTTAACACAATGACTTTGGCTAATTCCAGCGAAAAATGCAAGCCTTAATTGGTTTTGGAAGGGTCTCTGGATCTGTTTAAGAAAGGTTAAGCATTATTTATTTGTCTTCATTATTATTTATTTGCCTTTATTACTACCCAAACTAATGTAATTACTGAAAAGGTTTGGCATTCAAACTAGTTGAGAGAAAGAGAGGGGAAATCTTTCTATGAGGTTCAGATAAAAGAAAGAAACAAAAAAAGTGGGAAGGACAGCCAGATGAAAAGTAAAGATTGTTTCCTCACTCATGCTCTAAGATTTTAAAGTAAATACTACCTGCTCCTCTGGCATAACATGTTTCCCTGTCTTTTAACTGCAGTCCAGCCATCCATCACCTGGGTTTTCCCACTTCAGATTGCTTACAGGAAAGTGATGTGAGCTAAGAGCTCCTGGTGTTGATGAAAGGAAAGGATGTCCAGCATCCAAATCCTTACATTTTCCCCAGATGTGTATTTTACATTTGACAGTACTTGAAAGCAAATACCAAATCCTATTCCCTTTACTCTGCCCAAAGGATTTCCAAAGGTCTTCAGCACACATTTCCATTTGTTGTGCACACCCTGAGAAACATTTTAGTGGTTGTATCAATGGAGGAGGGGAGGGAAGATCTTTCTCCTTTAAAAACTGAGATAACAAGATAAATCTGTTGCCCTGTAAATGCAAATGGTTTGCCTAGATTTTGCAAGCACTCATGCATATTGCTGAAATAGAAATTATGCTTTATGCAAAATCTGTATACTGCTGAGAAGAGAGTTGGCTTTGCTCATTTCTGCTAGAATTAAAGCGACTTATTTAATTCTAATGAAAGAGAATGATATGGACATTAGAAAATACTAAAAGTCAAACTGTAATGCCCCTGCACCATTCTTTAGCAGAAGCAGAATGCCTCTTGCTAGATTCTGTGTTTGAGACAGCTCTGAAAGAGGATGACAATTGTGTGCAAGCACTCAGACTTTGCTATGAGGGAATTATATTAAGATTACCATAGCTTTTGCATACTGTGAATTTGGAAAGACGTTCTGGGATTTCCAAAAACATTTGTTTGATAGACAGTAAGCCTGCTATCAGATTGGGATTTGCCTCAGGTTTGCATCCCATGTGGCATCCCCCTCCTCAACTATTGTTGAATTAGATGTTAAGTATCACATTAATGGCATTGTTATATCCGTGGATATAATTATATCATGGATAATTACAAAGTATTATGTAACTAAAGCACTTTGTTACTGTTATTTTAAAGGAACAAGTGACTGAATGGGAGAATGTTAAGTGAAAATCCCATCATGTTAATATCTTTAATAATTCCTCATGTCATCAAAGACTTGTAAGAAATTAGGATATAGAAATGAAGTTTTCAGGCCTTGAAAAGCGAGAAGTTAACCTACATTTTCATTAATTACGAGGTGTTCAGATCACTGCACTGAATCAACATGCTAAATATGCTCTTGTGTTTTGGAACAGAGCACCTTTAATCTGCTTATCATTGCCCATA
>VZTR01025584.1:241-12419 GCA_013400775.1 Chaetops frenatus
AGATGGACGACAAAATGGACAATGAGTCACGAGTTCTTCACACAGTTCTAGGTTTTGGTCCCTTTTGCCATATCAGCATAAATTCACCAGTTACAACTTTAGCTAATGATGTAATTCTCCCCAGTTTGCCCCCCTTTCCAGGATGTTGGTTTACACACTGTGAGTCCAGGACAGTCTGGGTGTCCTTGAAGAGCAGGCCTAGAGAGGCTTTGTGTCTGTCTTAACATGAGAGAGCAGCAGCTCACAGGTTCCAGGACACTTCAGAGTTACACACTGAGCACTACAGGATTTGGAAAATATGAAAGCGCTTTCTGTCCAAAATGTGATGTTAAAAAAAACCCAGTAATTTTCTTTTAACTATAATTTTTCACCGTTATTTTTAAAATCTAATAGCTGCAGCTTTGACTGGCTGGTAGAAAACAGAGGCCCATGCTTTGTGCAGGATGATTATTTATTTTAAAAAACAGAATCAAGGCTGTCTGTGATTTGGATCTAATTTCACATTTATTTTTCATAGTTTGTTTGCTTGGTAGCTCTGAAGTAAGGCACTGATTAGTTAAATCAGTTACACATAAATTCAAAGACTTGTTCTTCATTTTAGATGTTCAGACTTAATTGGATTTAGATCAGATTAAAAAGTGACTTCTGAGGGAAAAATACCCCCAAGCATGCAAAGAGGGTTGCTTTTTTTAACTTATCACATAAATGGCAATAGAGATTTCTATCTTTATAACATTTATTCCCACTTACAGCTTACAATTCTATTTAACTTTTAAAGAGAATACTTATATATTAAAATGTTAGCAGGGCAGAGTAGGAGGAAGCCACTGACATTTCTTTCTCAGAATAACCTGTTTTCTACTCCAGAGTATTCTCTTTAGATTGTAATGAAATTTAAAACTTAAATATTATGAAAGGAGGTCATTCTATGATTTTATTTAATATATTAATTGCTGTGAAAATCACATAGCACAAGCTGTGTTAAAACCATGGATAAGACTTGGTGTTTCTCCCAGGAGATGCCCGGGCTGATCCAGATAGCTTCTCCCTTGGGGTTAAAGGGACTGTCAGGGATTTAATTGCAGGCTTGGGCCATATATGTAAAGAGGAATAATGAAAAGCAGGGTTGGGAGAGTTTGGATGGAGATGGAGATGGAGTACTTTCAGTGCTATGGGAGTAGTTTGGGATAACCAGAAGTAACATCTGTGAATCCAGCAGATAAATATCCTTGCAAAGGAACAGAGCACAGCTCAGTCCTGACTGTCAAGCACAGTTTATGCTGTAGGGCAGTAGCATTTTGCTGCCTGGCCTTTTTCCTAAATCTGAGCCTTTTTTGATAGGCATTTGGACAAATGAGGTTTCTTCAGGATCAGCTATCTGCAGCTTTGCAGCCTCCTCATGATGCAGAAGATTGAGGAGTTTATGCAAAATCAGGTACTTAACCAGATGCACGGCAGGATGAAGGTACAGCTTTTGGAGCACACAGCAGAGATTTGTATTCAGATAATTCCCCATCTGGACTGATACAAGGCTGGAGGATTCAAGCCATCTTCCCCAAAAGGTGTGTTTTCTAGGGGGCTGGACAGAGGCTACTACTGCAGAGATGTGAAGAGGCAGCAGGAATAACAACTGCTGATTCCAAATGCCTCTGCTCAGCTTTCCCATCAATTATTTAGACAAGACAGATTTACATGAAAATTAATCATTAAATTTTGAATCGCTGCTTTACATCAATAATGAAATAGTTGTGCCAAATACAAACAGATAAAGAGAACAGGATAAGAAACCATCATTAATACTCAAAAGGAAAAGTAATATTTTAATGAAACTATAAAGCTTATTACTGCCTTATGGCAGAGGGTTACTGTCAGTGACCCAGAATAGACAGCTTTATATGCGAAAAGTGAAACCTCCTGTTTAATCTATCATAAGTGATGTTGGCATATTAAAATTGTGTGAGCTGGATTCTGCTAGATTCCATTAAAAAGTCATTTTTGGTACCAAAATAGCTTTATAAATTTAAATTTTATTTTGTTTATTTTATAAATTACAATTTTACAGATTTTAATGCAGTCTTAATTTTAATACAGGTTGTCTTTCAGGTGTGAGCATCCAGAAGTATCATGGTAGACACAAAATTTCAATATTTTAACTGTTGGAATTGTTTAAACCAATTTTGTCAGGTATATTTCTGGAGAAAAGAGACTGAGTCTGAGACTAAGCCTGCAAAAACCCATTAAATTGTTAATATTAAATTATTGCCCATTGTTACAATTGTACCAATACAGTGGTTAATTGGGAAGGGCTTGGTATCCTTCTTAAAACACTGTAACCTCAAACTTTCGCTTCTTTCTCCCCTACCCCAAAGGGAAATTTCTAAGGCTTCTGTCCAGAAAAGGGAATGTGGAAAGCACGGAGAATAAACAACCTGTATGCATCAAGATCTGCAAGTAAATAAAATGAACTCATTATTTATTTTAGTAACAGGATGTACGTGTTATGTATAGAATTTCTGAATGCTTAGTGATGAGAAAACTGCAAACTAAGTCAGACACAGCACTGACCTAGAAAGCATTGAGAACCTGCAGTATATGTGATAAGTACAAATGCTTTTCTAACTTTATTTGCTTTTAACTTGCTGGTCGATCTTTTCAAAACCTTGTCTGATAGAATCAGTTCCTAAGGCATACTGTGGCCTACATCTGTGAATATAAAGTAAGGAAATGGTAAGTATGACAAAATAACTTATATAATTTTTAAAATTATGCACTATTCCTTGACCTGCTCCAACTCCTTCATTTAATGTCGTTTTCATTTTAATATAGATTTGTCTTGCCATTTCCCTTCTGTATTTCACCAGATTGCTACCTGTAGCGAATTAGAAGGAAGACAAGCATAAAGTCAATTCCACTTGCTGTAATTCCCAGGATTTTAAAAGGGAAAGACATTTATTTAATTTGCTTTGCAACCTATGAGCTCATGGGGTTCATTAATTTCTCAAGAAGTAAATAAGTTCCGGTGGTTTGTTCTCCAATTTATCACTTTTTGTCTGTTTCCATTTTAGCTGGTAATTCAACCTCTGCCTCTTGCTTGAATGAACTCTGTGAGGGAACACATCTGGGCTTTTTCAGCTTGGGGCACAACTGTGCAGAAAACAGGCATTTTTTGCTTAATTGCTCTTGTAATTGGCACCACACGGCTTCAGAACACAGGTAGCACACGAGGGTGGCTGGTATTGCACCCACAGAGACCAGCAGGGACTGTCCCTGTGCTAGACCATATTTTACTGGAATGGGGTGGCTTTCTTGGGCATGGATGCTCCTGGTCTTGCATCTCCTCCTGAGTGGCATGAGGGCATGGCAGCTAGGCAGGCATTGAAGACATAGAGAGGGAACGGTAGCCTACTTGTCTAATGTTCTAGGCAGAAGGGGAACACAATTAGGTGAAGAAGTCTCATCAATGAGGCCAATTATTAGCAGCTTTTGGTGGGGTGGGGTGTGGAAATGTTAGGTTTAGAAGATAATCAGCCTGCATTTTTATCTCTACTTAAAATAGTAGAATGGAAAACTATCTCATCTCCATAAACTGCTATTTTTCACTTAGTAAATTATTTTACCACCCAAAGCAGATGCCACACAAAGAGTTGTGGTTGGGAGGCATATAGTTAATTATCTTGGTCAAAGTGTCTCAGTTAAAAAGCTGTCAGTAGGAGATAATAATGATAAATACATATGGCATTTGGCTAGAAGAATACAAGATTACACTAAACAGAAACGCATTTCTAAAAGAATAATTGTAACTAATTAGAAATCTCCAGTTATGCTTAGAGTTGTAAGAAAGTGAAATCAAATTTAATTATGCAAGGTCCCAGTTGTGCCAAAGGTGTTATAAAGAATATCTTTATGGAGACATTCAGTATAACAAACTGGCTTGTGTTATTATTAGCATGCTCAGTTGCACATTTTCTTTATATTAGTTTAAAGTTTAATGATGGTATTTGTAGGACTAATTACCAAGAATCTGCACAGCAGACATTGGGATAGTCACCCAAAAGGCTTACATTTTTGCAGTGTTAAGTTATTGATGACTCCAGAGTATCTTTGACTGAATTCTTTATATTCTGTATCTGTACAAACAGGTACTTAAAAGTGGATTTGTGATCGTGCCCACAGGTCCTTTGGATGCATAAACAGTGAGTTTAAACAGTTGTTCCCTCATTCCTGAATGCTTGCAGAGGACTGCTGGCCAGTACCAGGATTTACTAGGATGAGTGCAGCACTGCTCTGGGACACTGTCAGTGAAGGATTGGTTATCTTGGGTGATGGGAATGGTCCAGAGGCTGGGAGCTGGGAAATGTGGGCAGAGAGGACACACAGTAGCCATACATGTTTTCTGACCACTAGCTGTCCAGCCATGTCAAGGAGGAAAGCTAATTCTTCATCCTAACTCCAGATAAAAATCTTAATACACAGTGAGAATATCATGCATCTTCTCCCCGAGGAAAAGGATTCTGGCTGGGCAAACCTAACAGTGAACCAAGGGCTTTTTCAATATCACTCTCTGTGTGTTCACCAGGGGAGTCATTATCTCCCTGAAACAGACTCTGAAAACAGACCTTAGGTACCAGTGTGGTCATGGAGGAGCAGTGATCACGAGAAAAATGCTCTGATTTTAGAGGGATGTGGGAAGATTTGATAAAGAAACCCTGTTACTTTTGGAATTGACACAGGAATGGTTTCTGGATTAGACTGTGTAGTCCAGATCTTTTTCCTGTTCTTTTCTGGCAGCTCAGTTCCCCAGTGCAGCCTCTCTGGAGATGACATGGTGACATGGATGAATGAAGCTTTCAAATTCATGCAAGTCTTCCCCATGATTTTTTCAGGCCCTGCATGGTTAAGTCTTTTCTTCTCTGTTGTAAGAGCATTTCTTTCCAAGAGCACAATTTGCTTCTCAGCCCCAAAGGTGACTTTGCTGCCAATAAAGATCCCTTCTGGTCCCCACCAGGCAGTTTTGTCCTTAAACCACCCAGCCTGACACACTAGGGCCTTCTCTCTTCTTCCCAACCTACCTTGAAGATAGTCACAAGGCAGCCATCTCTGTTCCTACAGCTCTTCTCCCCTGCTTGGCAGGGTCCCAGTGAAGTGTGAGTCTTGGGGGCTGACTGAGGGACTGACCCTTGGTTATGGCAGGAGGGGGCTGGCAGGAACAACAGGAACACTGTGTTTCATGGGCACCCATCTGACACTTGGCACTGCTCTTCTGCAGTGCTGTAGGTGTGGAGGCAGGGCTGAAAGGCTTGGCTTTAGTAGTTCTGATCTCCAGGAGGGGCAGACAGCTCACACATACCTTAAAAGAAGAAGGAGCTGTGCTGTGTATCTCAGCCTTGACTGTCGTGTCCCTGGGCTTTGCACTCAAGTAGGGAGAGGCAGCAAAGCACAGCACAAGTATTTGTCCCAGTGGTTCTGCAGGCACTGTTGGAAAAGCAGGAGCCATTCCTGCTAGTGGCAATAACCTGGGATGGGATTCACTTCCCTCCCCCTCAGACTCCTGTGATGTACATACATTTGCAGCTGAACTGGGCATTCCAGGCTTCCCTTATTAGTTAATGGGAGTGATTATCTTTTTTTAGGCATGACTCACCTGTCCTATTTTAGCTCTCTATTTTAGTGCATGATGAATTGTATGATGTCCATTAACAATTCAAGAGAGAGTCTAATCCAAGTAGCTCAGATCTGGACCTCTTAATTGATTTATTTGGATCAGTTCTAGCCCATCTGCCTAGGTCTTTAAAGCACTGGGTGTCTTCCAAGGCTAAAACTGAGGCAAACAGGGAGAGAGGCAGTGCAGAAAGCACTTTTGCTTTATTTGCCCAGAAAGCAGCATGTTTTCAGGTGTGACTTTGGCAGCTGAATGCTTGAATTAGCTGTGGTCATTTTGTACTGTCAAAAGTATCACTGGTCCTTTTCTAGGAGCAGTATGGTCTCTATCTGTACAAGCTCTGTCTAACTGGAAAAAGAAAAGGAATTTTAGTTGCCTTCCCTCTCAAATATCTGTTGTTTTATTGACGAATTCCTTCCCCTCCTTTGCCCTGTCCCAGGCCTCCTTTGCCTCATGGCTCTCTGTCTGGACCCCTCTTGATGCAGCCAGACCTGGCAATTCTCTGTAACTCCTCTGAGGCTGCTGAGCTTCCTTACCTTTTGCTGTAACTAAGCTCCTGGCACGGAGGCAGGAATGTCAGCTACACCTCAATAGCCATTGCTGTGGGACCTGGAATAACAGATCCCTTCACCTGACCCACCCACATCATACAGAGAGCTTGCTGTGGGTTGGGAGAGGCAGCAATAGGGAAGGCTGTGTCCTACTGAGCATTTTTAGGCTGAAGAAAGCAGCAGGAATTCCCTTGAGGTGCTCCATGTGCAGGGACCAGGTGTAGGCAGCAAAGCTTGTCTGTAGGGATGAAGTACAAGGATGATGAGAGACTGCTTTGTCTCCCACACCATTTTCCCACAGCTGACATGGACTCAGGATGTTTTCCATGGGAACTGGACTCCTGTGTAGCACATCTCTAAACCTCTGGTACTTGGGGAGCTGCACTCCTTGAGGACACCACGAGCCATCAGTGGCTGCTGGCTGCCCACACCCTGCCTGGCAAACTGCTGGGAAGATCAGCTGTGCCACCACTGAGGGCAGACCCACCACAGGGGGGGGTCTCTGCTGTGACAGTCTCAGGGTGAGTTGGCCCTAGGGATGGGTTGTATGAAGACTGAGGAATGAGGCATTTGTGATCCATTCAGTTGTCTAATAGAACTAGGATTGAATTTTTAATTTCCAAGCATTGCTTGTAGCTTGAATATTAGTGCATCTCTTCCTGCCCTTGCTTTTTAATCTGAAGGGTTTATCTTCAACTTGTTTCGTCCCTTTTCACACCATATAGTTTTCAGTGGTGTACAAATCTGCTGGATATTTTAATCTCAGTTCTGACCTGAGTGTGCATATCAGCTGTCTAATGATGTCATGACTTCTGGGATCTGCCATCCCTAAACTCAGTCTGGATCCAGCACCTGTTCCAAACTGGAATATCTGTGTACTCACACCCATGGGATGGGTTTCCATATCCTCTCTTGCCAGCTAACACAGCAAATCCTGCCTGGACTGAGGACACTGAATCATGCTTTGTTCTCCTCACCATTTGCATTTTCTTTCCAGGCTGTCATTCCAAGATAGATGATGAACTTGGCCTGTGGTGAATTGCAGAGGCTTTGGATAAAGGATGAATGTTGATCTTCATGGATAGGATGTCTTTGCTACAGGAGAAGGGCAGATGTCCCAGGATGTGTACAATGCAGAGAATCCACCTTGTGACACTCATACTTTACAAGCACAAGTTCAGAATATGTTTCCAGCTGTTACATCAGAACACAGCAATGGTGCAATCTTCCTGGTCCAGTGCAAGATGATCCTGTAGGGTGTGCTGTAATATGGAGTGCTGATATGTGTCATGTCCCAGGACTCTGATTCTCAGTAATTCCCCTTGCTGCAAGGAGAAAAGAGCACCCACAGCAGGTTCTAGCTGTATCAGTTACTGTACAGCTGAAATGTGTCCTGCTTCTAGAAGAATGTATGTTAGATAGCATAAAATACATGAAATGCAAGTCATTTGGCACACTTAGAGAGCTCTGTCCTACAATTCTTTCCCCTTCTACTTCTCTTGTTGCTAATGAAACAGCTGCTTTTTGGTTTCAGGCTTTAACCTATTTTTAGAATCCTTTTATGCTACTGGCCCTTTGAAATGCATGAATTGCTGTGAAAGAAAGCCAGTGTCATTGCTGTGAGGCAAGAGGAAGGCCTATAGGTGAAGTCATATCTGGTGATGAGAGACTGTCTCATCCATTCATCTCCTCCCTTCCTTTATTGCTATAAAGCAGCCCAGTTCCCCATGGCACATGGTTCCACGCCTTTTCTGCTTCTATTTAAGCATTACAATTATATCAGCCACAGTCCTTCATTAGCACAGCACCAGCAGAAAACTCCCTTCTTTGGGGGGAGTTTTTTTTCACATCTAGGCCCCTGTTCTCACTGCAGGAATGTGCTGGCCCAAAGTAAAAGAGGAAGTGGAGGAGCTTGGTTTCCAAGGAAAGAAGCTGGAGAACAGTGCAGAAAGAAGGAAGCTGTGAATGAAATGGAGGGCAAGTGGAAGGTAGAATCTGTTTATTGGGTGAGTATTAAACCTTGTTTCTGTGAACAGCTGTGTTCTCTCTGGGATGTCAGATTTTGCCACTGTGCAGCAGGATTTCACTGTGGGTTGGCAAGTAGAGTATATCATGATCTAAAGAGTCAGGTTATCCTAATGACTGAGGATGCCCAAGATACAAATCCAGAATCACTGAATGGGTGTGTGCTCTGATCTGCCCAGTAAGACCACAGGTGTGACTTCAAATGTGATATAAATCATTGCATCCCTCCATTAGTTACTTACCATCTACAATTAATTAATTCAGCACTAAACTACCTTAAGCAGCAGTTCCTTATGGGATTTGCACTTTGGAGGCCCACCTAGGTCTCAGCTGACACAAATGAACATGCTGTGGTTAACTGAAATAGGAAGAATCATACCTACTGTCTTGGTTGCAGTGTTGACAGCTTACTCATTTCTGCTAAAATCCAAGCCACACTCAGCTCATTTTGGATGATTAAAAATGGAATTTCAATTTTTGTTCCCTGGTTTCTGAGTTTTCTCCTGAAAAATGTTATTGATTTGATCAAACAATTTTATCCTTCCAGACAGACCTTTATTCTTATTGCTGCTTCCATTTCTGCCTTGAGGCAGTGAAGAGGACTCTTGTTTGCTCTGCATCCCTGCACAGTTTCACTGCAATTGAGTCATCTCCAATGTATGTGCTAAACCCTGGCTAAAGACGAGAAGGTCTGAACACAGCAAGGTTTGGCTTTCTTTTTTATGGCTGAAAAACGTGGTTTGAATCCTGTGCTACAGAGAAGATCTCTGTATGTAGTGTTGCACAGACTGCAAATACCTGCCATGTTTTCCCCTGCTTAGAATACAGCCACCTATGACACCTGTAGAGTGTCTTGTGTTCTTAGGGCACAGTAGACAATGAAGTTTAGGAAGCGTATTTTGTTAAACAGAACATGATTAAGGAGGTAAAGGGTTGGGAAAAATAATTCTCCCTAAGATTGTAAGTATTAATTCCTGTCTATTTTTCTTGCCCTTACTCTCATTCTTTTGGGAAAAAATCAGGCATTTGCTTTCACATCATATGGCAGTTGAAAATACAGTGTTAAAATACTGTTGGATGACTGGAAAGGATGGCCTAATGGAAGTGATGGATGGGAGCAGCTGGAGAGACAGTGAACATGTCTGTGATTTTTGAAATTAATAACCATGGTATAAAATAAGTTTTGTGGTTTTATAATCATGTGTTTGACACTGTCCCCAGCAGTAACTCTGCTTTATGTCTTTGTACAGTGCTCAGCAGAGAGTCTTGTTGTTATAAATTAATCTCTAATTTGGTGACCTCAACTGATACCCCACACAAAGAGCCAGTGACTGGCTGGTCTCAGATGACCACAAACTGAAATTTTGGGAAAATGTTGCTCTCTAATAACTTTATGTGATAATTAGTGATCTCAGATGACCATGAGCCAAAATTTTGGGATACCTATCATGTCTAGCAACCCCATTGGTGATCTCTGATGATCCCAAGCTGAAATTTTGGGTACAGGGGTAACTCTGTGTGATAATTAGTGACTTCAGGTGACCATGAGCCAAAATGTTGGAGGAAAGGTGACCTCTATTAACTCTATCTATTAATTGGTGAACTCAAGTAATTCTTCATGCTAATTAGCAACCACAGATGATGCCCATGTTCTAACTCTTGACTTCTGCCCCCAGACACACATGCTGTCATGTGATTTTGGCATTGCCACATTAACTCCTAGAGGTCAGTTCCAGAGGTCCATGCACCATATCTAACTCTAAAGATCAACTCAGGCTCATCCTGTCCTGTATTTCTTTCTCAGAAGTCCCCTGAGATGTCCCTATGAGCCCACAGTGTCCCTTGAAGTTACTTGGGGACCAAATGTACTTCAGGACATCCACTGAGATCATCCTGATACCCAAAAAGACTCCCCTGGGGCTCAAGAATTAGGCCCTACTATCATTTGTCATCCCCACTTGGCTTCTTGGGATCATTTGAGGTTACAGAGGTACCAGTTATATCCCTTGGGGTGACCCAAGGTCATTTCCTGCTGAACTGTAACATCCCAGCTGCTTTCAGAGGCTCCCCAAATCCAGTGTCAGCTGGAAGGAGCTGGAGTGGGATCAAGCCACTAGAAGATCTGCATTACATGCTTGCCCTGAGTGAAGCTTTCAGGCAATACCCTCTGAGAGGAGCACGTGAAGAGTAAGAATGCTGACCCCCATGCATCTCTCCATCTACTTCCCCCAACAGAAAGCACAGTTTAACAAAAATGTAATATCAAAAGTGGAAAACAGGGAGCAGCCCTGTTTTATTTTAGGAGGGAAGGGAAAGGGGCAGCTGCTTTTCCTTAGAAAACTGTTATGAAGTTGATAGAAAGTGCCTTCCACCTCTTTACATCAATTTTTGCAATCTCGGCCCCAGCAGGCCTCTGATGCCATCCATCACCTCTCACCACAGTGCCCTCCTTCTCTGGGCCTCTTGGAACTCCTTGCCTGAGATCCTTCAGCTCCCCATTGCTCACTTCATGGTTTTGGCTACTAAAACCAGTTAATGGCACCTTACCTAGCAGCTGCCTTTTGGGAGGAAGCTACAAAGAGAACACACTTCTCGACATCCATGCACATTTCTGGAGGAGCAGCAACATCTGCTTGGGACTTCCTGCCCTGTGCAAACACATGGGCACCCAGTGGCAAACCCCTGTGAGTTCTTAGAAACTGGATTCATCTTTGCTTCAAGTATTTTGAGATAAATTGTCCCAGCTTTCACAGTAAGAAAAAAAAATTTTAAAAACCCCAAAAACAAAAACAAAACAAAACAAAACAAAACAAAAAAAAAAAAANCCAAGAAAACAAAACCCCACAAACTGCTGAAAAAACAAAAACCAAAACAGTGTGTTGATTGAATGAGGGAAAAAGACCATAATCCAAATTATTCCAAGAGAGGAGGGAGACTGGATTACAGGGAGAAAATCAGACAATGCAAAGTCCAAATGTGGAGTTCCAAATGCCCAGCACTAACTGAAACCGGAAGATCTCTCTTTACACCTTTTCCCTCTTTTTTTTTTTTTTTTTGTAACCTACATCCTGCTAGAGTTACTCAGAACATGGAGACAATAAAATGCAGAAGCCCAAGATGACCCAGCTTCTGTCCAGGTACCAATGCACATAAAAAGATGCTTCCACTTGGCCTTAACCTGTTGAAAAACCTAGAGGAGACCATAAGCACCAGGAAACCCCCAGGAAGTCCTAGGGGTTGTCCCACATGGCAAAGAAGTGGGGCAGCACAGGGCAGGAAGGGGCCAAGGCACCATCCCACACCAACCATGCATGTAAAAGAGGTACAACCATGCTAAAGACAACAAAGAGTGGTTCTGCACTGCTTTGATGCCTCTTAGAGATGAGTAACCCCATACTTGGTGTTGCCCTGCAAAAAAATCCAGGGCAAAAGATCAGCTCCTGCTCCCTTCAAACAGTGTTAAAACAAGTACTGCAACCAGTACAGAACCATTTTATAAAACACTGCCAGCTCCTGGTTTCAGTCCCCACTCTGTGTTTAATAGGTTTGCTCATCCTTTCTGAAAAGTTTTATTCTGGTGTGACTGTCAAAACCAGTGGTCAGAGCAGAGCATCAGACAGTGTCCATGAACTTTGTGTCTGCCAGACTGCCAGAAGGCAAAATACCAGGTCCTCAGGTAAACTCTGGGCAAGTTAGGTAATAGCAGTGGTGTTGGTCTGATTGAAAATGTTATTTGGGCCTTTATTTAATAGTTTTCTTTCAGAGCAGACTGCTTTTCATTACCATTTTAAATAGACACTACCACCATAGTTAATAACTTTCATGGGTTTTTTACCCTCCAGCAACTTTATTATTTATTCTTAAATTATAAATGTTCTGCTTTTCTCTGGCATGCCTTTTTTTTTTTTTTTTTTTTTTTTTTTTTTTTTTTTTTTTTTTTTTT